>BMAO01011047.1:0-20393 GCA_019973975.1 Trichonephila clavata | reverse complement strand
AGTCCCCTAACATTCACTTCTTGAGAATTTCTTGAAGACATTTAGTCGTATATCATCTTGCTTTTACTGTCTTCAGTTCTTCCAACTTGAAGTCTTTGACCAATTCCGTACTTCTGAATGTAACAACGTACATCATTTAACAATTTTAGGGTTTCTCACTGATTCTGACACACTCCTCTTTTTGGTGCTCAGTAAGATTATGGGGAACGCAACGACAAACTACTTTTTCAAGTGTAACTCGTCATGAATAATTTTGTGATGGCTGCGGATCCAATGATAAGTTCCTTCTATATCATTTGGTAGTTACACGGTTATCAACCTTTAACATTTTTCGTATGGCAGACACATTATCCGCGGATTACTGCCGACCGCGGTCTTCCAGTGTGTTGTTCATCCTAAAGATAATTGCGAATTCTGCAAATTCTTTTAACCTTCTAAATACAGTAGCACGACATGGAGATTCATCACTAAATGCTAATTGTAGTTGTTAAGCGCATTCGTCTTGAGAGAGAGATTTAATCCCGTTTAAAATCAAAGGAAATCATAGCACGATAATGTTCTCACGTCAACTCCATTTTCTCTTCTATCTAAACTTTATTCTACACTAAATAACTTGAAGTGTAAGTCAGTAAAAAAATCATCTACTGTGTTAAAATTCTTTGTATTTTCAAATTAAATCGTTAATTTTTTGTAACTTCTCGTCTGCGGGCATCTGAAAAATTTCAGTTACCCTCATATAATTTAGATCTTTGAATTTTGGCGTGGGGAGCATTTTCTGGTTTTTGCTTGAAGGCATGAGTTATATATAAAGACTTTTTATCCATATAAATTCACGGACTTCGAACATGTGCCTTAACTTTTAATTGATGTGGAAACTGCCTTAAGAGTTCTCCTTCATAACTCACCAATTGTGTTTTCTTTTAGTTGATATATTCCGACGCATCGACGTAATGTAGTCTTTCTAGAGTAGAGGCCAAAAGATTTATATTAGTACAAGAATTACGTGTGTTAGTAGGGTTGCATCAGCTAATGTGGTTTTAGCAGCAGAAAGTGTGAATTTTCTGATTCTTCAGTTCCTTAAGAAATTTCATGATTTTTAGATGTACGAATAAGTTTATTTCTATATTTCTATGATCCTATAAGAATTTAATGAGAGATGTTATATATAATGGGAGATTCTTCCCGAATGAATCTTGGACAAAAATTATACATTTCTAAGATTCTCTGGAGTTGGTAAGAGTATATGGTCTAAGATAGGTATTTTTGAAAAGAATTTTCCTAATCAGGAGACCTTTTTTAGAGTCTTGGAATCACAAAGAAATTATGTTTATGTAATTTGATATGTTAGTCTAAAATACCAGTTTAAACCCTCCTTTTCGACTCACGGAAACCTTACAACTATTAAATGTTTTGGGTAAACCCATTCTATACTTAGAAGAATATATCTTAAAATAATATTTAAAATAGATCATCATTATATGTGGGTACTTTGTGTAAAGAACAAAAATTAATTCTAAAGTTCTGTGAGCTGCATCTACCAGATGCCAGGTGTTGGTGGAAATAATTCAGTCAACAGCCATTAAATTAAAATAACAAAGTTTATTCAAACTGCCGAGCGAGCAAGCACTCGCGATTGCTTCACCCTTTTTACATACAGAACATAGTGACGTCCCACAACTTTTTCACAGTTACAGCTACCATGCCGTCACTCATTCACACAAATTATTTTCTTCACAACATTATGTTAAGACAACTAAAAAAGGTATTGTATTTGTTATTACAAAATTTAATGTAATTTTTTAATGTAATAATAATATTAATTTGTGATCCAATTGTCACCTACCTATGCCTTATGTTTAGTAACTGGGATATGTGTTTGTATTACTTACACAAACTATCGAAGTCTAGGTCTGTTGCAATTATCAGCAGTCGCATTTCATATTCTGCATTTAATTTGTTTTCATAATTTGCAACTCACCTTAATGAATATTTTTCAGTTAAATGCATTGTTCTTAATGACATTACAATATTTATAGTTGTGTGAGAAATCTTGAGTATTTTGCATGAATTGACAACCTAAAATTTAGGAGCTGCTCTTGCTTAAATTAAGATTTTAATGTCGAATCGATATGATGTTTCCTCTCCTTTATTGTGGGTGATTTCTTTCCATAAGTGAAAATAGGTGCATTTTTTCATAGAAAACTATTTCGTTTTTCAAAAACATTGCATTAACGAGCATAAAATTAATACGCGGAACCAGGGATAGTAAGAAATTGAATATTCACAATCTAGTAGGTTGTACATATAAAGAGAAAAACGTTTTAATGTTCTTTTATTATATTATAATACAAGCTAAAAAAAGTATTATAAAGTAAAGCGTTCATGCATAAATAAAATTTCAGTTTTGAGAACTGGGTGAGCTTTAGATATTTGTAATTATACAAACTTCAAAGGGAATAAGAATTAATTTTGCATATTCTTTTCAATTTTTTGTGACTCGTGGAACTCCAGGGTTCTATAAACACAGTTTGAAGACCTCTGGTCGGAAATAATCAAGTTTCTTAAGAAGTTCACGATAGCATGTGATGTTAAATAATTTTGAAGTGGTACTAAAACTTCGTCAAATAGTACATGGACATCTTTCAAAACACGAGCTTCTTTTATCAATAAATCTTTTTCAAAGCTCTTGCAGCATTGCCTAAAACAAATTATATTCGAAAAGGCTAAACTGGCTACAAATTGCTGTGTGTGTGTGTTTCATGAATTTCCTTGGAAACAATCAGAATTTTATGAAAAGCTTGACAAGATCAATACGAGAACCTTTTGTAGTTCACTTGTCAAATCAAGAACGCTAGAAATGGGGTTTTTATATTTTTAGAATTAGCATTCAGAGTTCGAAAATCAACCGAAAAGAGTGTCGAGGCTCAAAGTTCGAGCCTCGACACTACACCTACACAGCCTTCTACACCATGCCTATAGTATAGGCATGGTGTAGAAGTCTGGGTATTAGGTGCCGCCCTCGACACTAGACCAAAGCTTAAAATTCGATCACCAATAGCCCTTGTATAGCTTCAAATGTGCAAACAGTTCATAAACAAAATCAAATCAAGCAAGCAAAGACTAGGTCTAACTACTGTAGAATGGGTGCATGTAGCCTAAATTCTATAAATGCTCAAAATCCATTTTAGAAATTTTTAACCTGTAGGGAGAAAGCCGACATTTTCAACCAAAATAGGAGGTCCAAATGTATATATATAGGGAACCACAATGTGTTTTACATCCTGGTTTATACACAAGAAAATTTCACAATATTAGAAAACTATTCAACAATTTTGAACAGCATAAGTTTAACAGGAAAGAAATATTAAAACATGTAATAGCATAATTGCTATTCAATGCTGTTTTATTCACTTCAATGGCGAAGAATTCGACCCCATTCAATATGACTGTTATTCAAAGACGTGCTCATTTTCTTTGGCCGTACGCAACATGTCACAAGGAATATTCCCCACTGTTAGTGATATGTGTAGCGTCGACGATTACATTTGCAACATTAGTTATCACCTCTTCTGATACAGATTTATGTCCCATGCCTGTTCGAATTATAATTTCTTCGAACCTCTAAATCAATCCTTTCAAAGTATTAAGCTATAAAGCCCCCTTGCGTAGTTTGTTTTGTTATAAGCACACGGGAGCTGTGGAGGATTAAGATAATACAGCTTTACCAGAAATGCTCTTTCTGGTATTAAAAGCCGCATTTTCACTTCAGCTGAGAATACTACTCTCGGAGCTGTCTACATGTTTTTGTAGCCAAATTAGTGACGTGGTTGCTGCATATGAAAGTATAAATTTGAATTTTGCTTTCATACCCGTTTTATCCTGATTCTCAGTTTGTTAAGCTAGAAGAGCATCATCGCCTATACCGGTGATTTTTGTAACTATTTTTTATGGGATCTTACTTTTCTAGTGGTTATTATTTTCCAACTCTTACGGTTGTTAAATCGAGCTACAGGTGGTTCTGAATAGTGCCAGTTAAAAAAAAATTCCTGCTGCACATAAGTTCCATATAACGTGAAACTATATTACTGTTACTGCTAATTACACGGAGAAAAAAGAAATACTGAAAACTGACCACATGGACTTACTCATTCTGAAATGAGTTTGTTTATATCAGATTTGAACCCCTGCCTTTTCGAATATGAAACATTACATGTACTCAAAATTTCAAAAAATCGTTAATTAACACTATCAAACAAATTAAAAAAGATTTTCAGGATTAAAGAAGTTTTTTTAATATACTGGCTACATATTTTAAAGATAGGGTCCAACAACAAATTTAGTTCTCATAAATCTTCAGAACTATTTTTCCTTTCTACCACGCTACTCGCGGACGAACACGAGTACTATATTGTTTTGATTTTGTTATGACTTTAAGTCAAAACAGTCTTTTTCTTGACTTTTGAATTAAAGATTTCACCTATTTTGTTTTAAAAAAGTATGTGCCTTGTTTTTAATATAAGGCTTTTATAGGAATTTAGTGAAAAAAATCTTTTTTGATGGATTACTTAAAAAAACAAATTTAAGGTATGTGGCTACCTTCGGAGCATTTTATTGAAACACATTTTCAACTAAAAAAACACTTTTTTCTTTAAAAAGGATGTGCATAGAACTAGGAATTAAGGTTAAAGTGTAGTATAGGGGGGGGGGGAGGGCCTTGGCGATGTCAAATTTTTTTGGTGACCAAAATCGATCGCCAAGCTACTTCACTTAGCGATAGGTTTCCCGAAGCCAGAATGAATTCATCTCACCATAATATCTATATAAAAATCCAAAGCCCCTATATTACACTTCAGTCAGGAATTAAAATACAATTCCACAACATTTTAAATTATTTTGGATAGACTGGGAATTTTTAGTGAAAAATTGCAGTTACAGTAAACCTTGTATTGAAAATTCTAATTAATATATTCAAATAATATTAAAACTGCACAAAAATAACATTTTCTGTGCCTAGAGCGATAAAATTTATAATATTTTTTGAAATTTGTCAATTTTTTAAAAAAACATGTTTTTTTCTCACAAATTGTATGTGCAATAAAATGCATAAATACATACATAGAGATTATAGTCTATAATACAAATAAAAATTTTCTGAAAATTTCAATTCAATATCTTAAAAAGAAATCCATTTGTGAACTTTACTGTGAAGCCAAAAAACATAGTTTCTCAGACAATGCTTTTAAAGATTTAAATACAATATGAAAAATGTTCTACTAGTTGTACATTTCTTAAACTCACCATATTTATAGCTCAAACTCTTTAGCTTCATGTTTAACTAATTTTCAACCCTTTTGCTGTTTTCTGGAGAGTTTTATAGATTATAAAAATTGTGGAGTTTAGTAAAATTTTCATGGAAAATAGCAATGAGGATCTTTTACACAAAATTCTAATGAATGTATTCAAATAATATTTACACAGCACATAAATAATGGAACATCTTTATATGTATTAGGAATTAAAAGTTTTTTAAATATGCCAAATTTTATGCAAAAACTCGATTTTTTAAAAAATTAATGATTTTTTTTCATTTAAATGCAATGAAGTACATAAATACAGTGAACCCCAAAAGTGTTCGTACACTTGCAGTTTCCTATAAAATTTAATGATTTCGACTAAAAAAATTAATGTATAGAAATTGTAATTTTTTTATGATATCTGCAACTTGTTCTTAATGGAATGACATAATTATTTTTTTAAAAATAGTATAACTATTAATTTTAGAAATTAATAATCAAAAGCTACTGAAAATTACGCCACAAAAGTATTCGTACACTTAACAAAAATCTCAACATAGCTTTAAATATTGTATTTCTTTCTTAATTTAGAACTTAGTAGGATATCTTTTAGTGTCCACAACAACTTTTAAACATCTTGGTATAGATTTAATCAGTTTTTTGTAATTTCTGCATCGATTTACCTCCATGCTTCTGTGATTATTGTTTTTACTTCCCATTATGTGTTTATATGTCATGTTTTCTTTTTATTTTAAATCTAGTTCTCCCCAAATATGCTCTGCTGGGCTAAATAAATTGATTGAGGAGGTGTTTTCACAAAATTTTGGGGCAGTTATAAAAACACCAGCGGTGTACATTGAGAGCATCATTATCCTGTTAAAAAATGAAGTCATATTCAATATCAAATTTTGGACAGACAATTTAAAATTTCTCTTTAAAATATTTAACTAGAGCTCATGATTCTCAATACCATCAAAAATTACCTAATTCTGTAGCTGATTTACGCCCCATACAAGAACACTTCCATTCCATGGTTCATTCATCCTACTAGATTCTTGTGACTAAGTTTCAGAAAATTCAAAATTGTCAGGAAAGTGATTGGGATGACAGAAAATTCAACATTTTTGGTTCTGATGGTCATATAATAGTTTTAAAGGAAAAAATGAGGCATTTAATTCCGTGAATTTATGTGGAACAAGAGCTCCTCCAACTCCATGCTTTAACACAGAGGTGTTCTTGCAGGGGAGGGTGGGTGTAAATAGGCTTCAGGATTAGGTAATTTGGTATTTTTTTATGGTATTTAGAATCATGAGCTCTATTTAAATATTTTAAATAGAAATTTTAAATTATCCTCTCAAAATTTGGATATTTTAGACGACTTCATTTTTTAACAGGATAATGACGCCATGCGAATTGCTCTCAATGTACACTGCTGGTGTCTCTAAAACGTACCCAAAATTTTGAAAACACCTCCTCAATCAATTTATTTAGCCCAGCAGAGCATATTTGGGAAGAACTAGATTTAAAGTAAAAAGAAAACATGACATATAAACACATAATGGGAAGTAAAAACAATAATCACTGAAGCATGGAGGTAAATCGGTGCAGAAATTACAAAAAACTGATTAAATTCAGACATTTAAAAGTTGTTGTGGACACTAAAAGATATCCTACTAAGTTCTAAATTAAGAAAGAAATACAATATTTATATATATATATAAAGCTATGTTGAGATTTTTGTTAAGTGTACGAAGACTTTAGTGGCGTAATTTTTCAGTAGTTTTTTGATTATTAATTTTCAAAAATAATAGTTATACTATTTTTTAAAAAAATAATTATGTCATTCCGCCAAGAACAAGTTGCAGATATAAAAAAATTACAATTCCAAAATATTAATTTTTATTAGTCGGAAACAATAAATCTTATATGAAATTGCAAGTGTACGAACACTTTTTGGGTCCACTGTATATACACAGAGATTAGATTTTGATTCATAACACAGATACAACTAAATAAAACATGTTCTAAAAATTTAAATTCAATATCTTAAAAATATTTTATGTAGGGATCAGCATCTGGTTTTGTTAACTCCAATTCCAGTTTACTAATTATGCTATAAATTTGCTTCTAGATATCGTAGAAACAAAAATAGAGTGTTTTATGGAATCTGAAATGTATTGGCTATAAAATAAAAACACAAAAGTAATTTTGAAAATTTTCACCAAAACTGCGAATTTTGGGTAGTCACATATCTTAATGAAATTTACTTGATTCATAATAAGTCATATTGTTTGATTTTTTGGGCACTTGCTTATAGGCAAATAATAATTTAAGTATTCCTTTGCAACATTGGAATAATTTTAGTTGTATTTTCATATTGAACTTTAAAATGGCTATTTCAAGAATACCTTTATTGTGACTATAGTGTTTTGTTTATTTGGATGAAAATAAATGAAGTATATATATATTAGATTCTTTGTATTTAACCCAATATATAAATATATTTTATACTTTTTCTCATTAAAGAAAGGTAGAGAAAAAAATTATATTCTTACCGTAAAATCTGGCATATCATGCATACCATCGTATAACACGCACTTATACTTTCAAGTAGCAATTTTTAATTTCTATGTTTATTTGCTGTATAATGTGCACCCCCTTTTTCATGAAGAAACCTGAGATGTATGTGAGCCATGCTCTTAAAGTTTGAAAGTCATTTATTCTAAGCTTTAGTAAAAAAATAGTATACATCTAGAAGTGCAACCTTTCAAGTTCATAAGGAACGCCATTTCTTTTAAATGAACAACATTTTAATCTATGTAGAAATCTAATTTTTTTCCTATGCTCACGTTTTTTTAAAGCTTTCATTTTTATACCTGGCATGTAACATGCACACGTTAAATTCAATCTTATTTTTTGTGTTAAAAGTGTACATCATACGCCAAATTTTACAATGCATATTACCACAACAATGACAATGTTCAAGATAACTTGTTAAGTTGGTGACCCTGATTTTGCGTGAGTCGTATGCGCCAGATTGACAACCATGTGTTTATTACATATAATTTCGACAATATGGTTGCAAAAATATGTAAGTACCAAAAATTAATACGGCTTGGGTACAAAAACTCCTATTTGCAGGTATGTTGTACACAAGTGGGAAAAACATAAGAAATCTTGGTACTTATGTATTATCGCAACCAACTGGCGACATATATGAAATGAAACACCTGTTTGCCAATTCAGCACATACAACTCACAGGAAATTGGAGGATACTTGCATATTATCGCCAATTCTAAATAACTCGCTGAGTTGGCAACCAAGGGCTTAATTTCATATAATGTCACCAATAGGTTGCAATAAGACACAAGTACCAATGGGGGTTGCCAACTAGGCAAGTTATTATTAGATTTGGCATTTGTTGTGATAATACTAAGTGCTGAAATCAGTAGTCTGACACACATGAAGACCCAAAAATTTAAAATATAGTTTTAAAAAACACGCTTTTATCGAACTAAAATCTCAATATAAGAATAAAATGATTAACGAGAGAATTAATGTCATTGTGGTAAAAGCGTGGGGGCCTTTGTACTACATTTTTACACTAACTCTGCATTTTGGAATAGAACTAGTAAGAAATTATAACAATATTGAGCACCCCACACTTTTATACGCAGTTATTATTTTTCCGGTTTCAATTTCTTTATTTCTTTCTGCTTCTTTTCTTGGCATTTCTAAATACCTTGTGTTCTATTTCTTTAAATCCTGGCACTCATATTTTTCTAATTTGTTTTCTATAAAAAATTACTTACATTTTTGCTTTTTAATGTAATTCCTTTTTTGCCAGGAATAAGCCATTCTTTCAAATTATTTTCATTTTGAGTTCGTAGTGGGAGACTGTCATCATTGATTGAAAACTATCGGATGGCAAAATTTTATTTGCAGCGATTTCAAAACCACTTCTAAAAGATATTTAATGTGTAGTGTACTGATAACAAATTAGTTCCTGTATATATATATATTGTTCCAATGTGTGATATTTTTTGAACTGTTGTTTTATCCTTCATGTGTAATATTTATAAAATTGTATTTTTTAAACCTTTTATCTTGTTTCTAAATTATGAATGCTTTATTTTTAATTTGCATTAATTTCATTTCTGCTTGTTAGCATTAATCTTCATTTTTAATATTTCCACTCATAATTTATTTTAAATTTTGCACATAGTTCAGAATTTTTCTCTTTTTTTATATGTATATGTTTTTGTGGATAAAATTCATACATTTGTGTTTCATACATTTTGCACTTTCTGCCAAAGACCATTGGTTTCACATTGTAGACTTTATCGTCATGTTCTAAATACTCATATGGGCGTAGCATAACACTACATGTGTTATGCTAAATTTTGTAGATAGCCATTTAGAAAACTATATAATTATGAAGAACATTTGTAAAAATTTTACTCTAATGAGGAAAATTTCAAAATTCCTCTCAGAACCAGCTATTTATAAATTCTTCAGTAAATAATTTAGATGACTCACATATCCTAACATGTAATTTATTTGAAACAACACTGTTTGAAAGGCATTTTCACTCACATTTCATAACTCAAAGACATGATTTGATAAAAAAAAAAAAAGCTGTTTATTTATGTACTTTTATACACTAGAACCTATATTTAAAATGATAATTCAATGTATATTATATTAAACAGATGTTCAGTACAAATAAGGATGGAGTTGACTATAATATAGATTAGATACTGTTTATAAAAAATCAATATATATAAAAAAATAAGTTATTGAAGAAAACATGTTTCAAACATTTCACTTATATTCTTGTTAATTTTTGTAATGTATATATGTATGTGTACAATTTCCAGAATAAATATTTCAACAATATGATTTTGGTTTGTTTTATTTTTCTTGTTAACAGTGAATAATTGAAAAAAGGTATTGAAAATAAAATTCTGTACACCAAGTAAAATTGCTAAATTATGATTCTATTGGTCCTTATGATGTTATTTTTTCTTCTGAATGGGTGCTGAAAACTTCTCTAAAAGCTCTTTCCATTAGGTTAAAAACTAAATGATTTGTTAATGCAAAAATGTACTGTTAGAGTTGTTTTTACATTCTTCTAAGGACTAAAATTTTTAAGTATTTTAATTAAAAAAACATTAACTTAAAAACTATTATATTTGTTTTCTTTGGTGATAGGAAAATGTAAAATCAGTTGCTTTAACAAAAAACGAGCTTAGTTTGTAATATAGCAATGCATTTTCTTTATTTCCATGTGGATAGGTTTCTATTTAAACAAAACAATTGATATAAAGAGTACTTACACACCTGGGCCTAACGAGTGTTACTTTAGTCAAAAGGTTTTTTTCTTCAGGTTACATAATATGTAAAAAAGCTATTTCTTTCTGGCATTGTTTTGAAATTTTTACTTAGAAAAATCTGTTATTTATCATAATGTTTCCTAGATATTTCTAATAACTTATTATTGAAGGGCTGAATTTTTTTTAAATAAAAGTTAATTTTCTGCTTGTATATGATTTTAAGGAAACAATATAATGCTTCTAGAGAAACATAAATATAAATAATGAATCAAATTGCTTCTGGAACTAGTTCAAAATGCATACACATTTGTTTAACTATTACATCGAATTCATTTTTGCAGTTTTCAAAGATTTATATTTGCGGTATAAGTTCGAAGACATGCAGCTTGTGATCAAATAATAGTTGCATTTTTTTTTTCGAAAAGTAATACCTTTGTTGATACTTGCGTATTGTCGCCACCGTATTGGCGACATTATATAAAACGAAGTACATGGTTGCTAATTCAGCGCGTAGGACACATGCGAAATCGTTACTGCCAATTTGGCGAGTTATCTTTAACTTAGGCACTTTCGCGATAATATGCGAGTACCTTTTTGTTACACACAATAAATGTAAAATGAATTTTGATTTCGAAGTTAAGTGTAAAAATTTCATGAAATGAAAATAAAATAATACGTAAGATGTAGAAAGTGAAAATTTACAACTCGGGTATCACATTTTTAAATCCCTTAAGATTTGGGTTAATAAATATTTTTCTGTTAAAAATTCATATTAGATACAACAGTACCGAAAATAAATGCTATACATACTCATTTTATTGTTTTAAACTCATATTTGATACATTAACAGATTCAAATACGAGTGCATTATATACTCATATCGATCTTTCATTCTCAAAAATTTGATCCCGTAACAGGTTCAAAAATGAGAATGTACTTGTGTCTCAATATGAGAATATGCGATTCTCAAATCTGAGTAAGCGTGCATCGGAGCTATTTTGAGAATGTGAAGTACTCAAAAGTGTGTGTGTGAGCTGTTTGCTCTCAGTTTTGAAAATCGTTTCTCGCAGTGTACGTTACATAAAATGATTCATTTCTTAAGCAGGCTTTTTCTTCAGCTGTTTTTGGGGCTTTGTGCACATTTTTAGATAGGTTTGATGATATCAGACGAAAATAGATAAATATCTGGTGTGCGCACAGAAATATTTTCAAAGGTATGTAGTACATGTACATGCAATAGTTCGATTTCACTGTTACTGTTATATCAATTAATTTAATCAAAAAAGTATAATATTTAATTCTGATATGTAAAAATTTAATTTGGACTCGTTTTATATTAGGTTTTTCATTTATATTATGCCTGAAAAAGAGGGAGAACCATACTTAAGTGAATTGACTGCCTGGAAAAAGATTTGAAAACTATTAAGGTGACAAAATGGAAAACCTTAGCCAATAACAGGATGGCACTAGGGTTTCTTTCCCGGGAACTCATAAGATTTACATACTTTTTGAATTCCAGAGAATGATCCTTCGTTCCCGGGAACGACACGAGGCTGAAATAATCTGAGGTGGCTAGTTTTGACTGGACAGTCGATTTCGACCTCCAATATAAATTTAAGATGACTGCACGGCCACAATTTGCGATTGTTCGACCCGAATGTTTTGGAAGGAGAAATGTCCGCCAGCAGTGAAGTAAGAATTTAATAAAAGATGTACGTTTCGGGGAGAATTTTTGCAGCTTGTGTCGTAGGAAACAGTTCTACTTGACCTGATCAGTTCCTGTCTGTCTGTCGAACATCGTTTCGCTAAAGTAGTTAGTTTTTTAAAAGAGCATCATTTCGTAGACTACCAGCACGATTATTCTGGTACCTTGATTTATGCTGATAACGTAAGTTAATCTGTTAAAACTGTTAATTATTTAATTTGCTATTTAAAATTTTTTCGGATACTTGTCTTCATTAAAAGCTATTTAATTGAATCAGCAGTTTGAAGAATGGACAGAAACCTTAAACAGTTTGGGATAGAATATTTTTAAAAAAAAATCTTATAACTTTTCTTATTTGTCATTTTTTTAATCAGACCTTTGTCTGAGATTCTTACATTAATATTTAATTATTTTTACGTAACAAAAATATAAAAAAAAATTCTTAAACAAGACATCAGTTACAGAAACAAAATCTCTTAAATACAAGAATTCATATTTTTAATGTACGTGATCGTTACTCCAGCTGCAAATAAATTTTAGTAATATTTATCTCTTAGTTGCAACATTAGAAAAATAATTGATTCAGGATTGATTAAAAAATAATTGAAAATTGATCTTCAAACATGAAACTGGGTGAGATTTTAAAAACTATTCCTCAGACACAGTTGAAGTTGAGAGAGCATTTTTTGCAACAGGGTTATTCATAATGTTGTTGCTGATCCCAGATTATCTAACAATGCTAGATAATCTCCATGAATTCAAAAAATTCTAGAAATTCCAAAAACAGAAGAGGGTCTAGAAAGACATCGTCATTTTTAAAACCCAAACAAGGGTCATTCATAATTCAGCTAAGAACTAGGCTGAGTGATAAAAACATAGATTGCTTGTGTGTTTTCTCAAATCACACTTTAAAAAGGAATAGTTAAAATATTAAATATTTTTTGAATATTTAGCTAAATATATAAATGAGTATAAATTTTGGAATTTTATGTAATTATTATTGATATCAACTAAAAATAACGTTTTCAAATTTTTTGAAAATTTGATGTATTTCGGGGAGTGACAATTACCTATCCGGAATCTCCTTAAAATTACCGGGAATGGAAAAAGCCGGGAAATCAGAAACTCTAAATGGCACGGAAATGCAGTTCTGAGGAAAGGCAGGGTCCATTCGGGGCTGTTGGGCCAGTGAAGATTTTATTTTGCATTGTAAGAAACAAAACTAGGAACTGCAACAAATGTCAAACATTCCTAGCCCTTTCGGGATGAAGGACGCAAACGCGTGCGCACCGCTATTGTCGGAGGTTTCTTTCACGAGCGTCACTCACAGGTCGGAGGGTTTATCGTAGTTTAGCTTAAATCCATAAAAATACCGAAATATGTGTGTGTGTGAACGCGCTGTTCAATATTGTTCTACGGCGGCATATGTTGATATATTTCGTATTTACGTACTTTAATCACTTTCTGCTTAAGTACAATTTTTTAAACATTTTACTCTGTCAATATTTATTTATCATTTAATGACTCTTAACATTAAACATTTGAAAACTAAATATGCTTCTTGAAATTCTTTTTAGTATGAAAAATTTTAAAACAGGAACCTATGAATCCTACATTACGATTCTTGCACTCGCAATAAATCCTTTGCTAATTTGGAGGAGTTTTTTTGCGGGAATATGAACAAAAGTAAACTAAAAATTTTCTATAGTTGATGGCCATAGAGAGGCATTTTTTGTCGATGTATTCGGCATATAGATGTCTGAAATATCATTAAATTCATAATGAACAGAATAATCAGAATATATTATTGGTCACTATCACTACTCTCAGATTCTTATTCAGAATCAATTTTGCGTCATTCTGCTGTTCCAAGTACAGTTAAACATTTTTAATTCTTCGACCTTGTAAAAGAAAAAAGCGTCCGCCAGATCTAATTATCCATTAAAAACTAAACTGCAAACCCAAATCAAATGCTCTAACGAAAATGAGAATCTCATCTTTACTATAAACAAAAACCACGTGTTTCATTTGAAGAGCAGCCATAAAGCTTTCAATTCGGGAACATTCTAATCCGCTGATCTTTATAAATCAAAATCTACGTGCATGTGAGTAATATTTATCTCATTTCAAGTAGAAGGTATAATTTACAAGTATCTCAAATCTTATGAACATGTAATGCCATCTATTGCTAAAAAACCTGAGCTTTCAAACGTTCCAAGTCAGTAGCGTAGGGATAAGACGCTCGGCCCTGGAAGAAGAAATGCGCTGGCTCGCATTTGAGAAGATGAGGAACTGTGAGTGTTTCATGACGGCGCACATACATGACGGTCGGCCCGAAGGGGCTAGAAACCATCAATCGAGGTGTGACTGTCGAACCATGAACATCGAGATGAACGTATGTCCTCGTTAACTAATTTTGTCGTATTTCTAAATATTGTATTTTCCGTAAAAGTTCTGTTCGTTGTACCCTTGAATGTCTAATTTCTAAAATGATTGTAATTGTAAATGTCCCATGAAACTCTTTGACCGAAAATGTTTCGCATTCGACTGCTTTCCATGGCATTTATTTATTTCAGCCCAACAGTAACAAGAGTAATACAAGCAAAAAAGTTTGTGAATATTCAGATGTGAATATCGAAATATATTTTCATAACAGCTGTTGACGATGAAATGTGTGTGTCACATTTTTGTATGTAAAAAGCATATTGAGCGGTAATTTAAAAAAAAATATGTGGAACATGCAACAAAAAACGTGGATCGTTACAGGTCTAAACACTTCAAACCATTCCATGCATGTAAAGACTTTTCAACAACAAGAGTTATTTGCTTTAGAGCAAAATGTGGATTTAAATTCATTCTTAACGATCACTCACATATCACCACATTCCACGTTTAGTGAAAGCTAAGGTGGACCTCATTTGCTTTCAAATAGCGCCAAATAAATGCGAAATATTTTTTTATTTCAAAGCAACAGCAAATAGACATACCTCTGAAAAAGGACTCAATGCCACCCAAACATCTGAAGAATAAACTGAACAAAAAACGAAACAAGAGTGAAAAAAAGAATTTTTGGAGAAAAGAAATATAATTAAAATTAGGAAAAATCCTTGTAGATCATTTAGCTTTACCCAGGGTGCACCACGAGGAGGTGATCTACATTACACCCTAAAAAAAAAGTAAAAAAAAAAAAAAAAAAATGAGAGCGAGAGAAAATGGAATACATAATTGAAAGGTAAAAATACCTTGTTTCCTGATTACCGTGTTAGGTCTAACGTAACTTTAAAGAAATCGGAAAACAGGTAGAGAGAAGAGATTTTAGTATTCCTGAAATACAAGCACGAAGGGGGGCCTAGAACTTAAGGAAGTGAAAAGTGTAAAATTATAAAAAACGTTTTATTTCAAGAATTCTACACTCAATAAAAATAAAATAAAATGTGTGTGTTGTTATGAATTTCAAAATTTCTTTATCACCACCAAACATACGTAATAACACATTTAAATTATAAAATGTATCAAAGGAAATATAAATTCATTAAAAAATAAAATAGTAAATTAAACATCTAAAATGTATACTATATGCCTAAATATAGTTTTTAATATATCGATAATATTAAAGAACGCGATCAAAGCAGGTTGACTCATGGTTCGAGAAGTGTTCTAAAATGTTGCAATACATTCGGAATAGAAAGTAAAATGCATCAACTCTTTCAAAATGAGCAAAATTTCTAATTAGTATTACCTAATAAAATAAAAGTTTACGTTCTTACTTTTTACCCAGTAACTCTGAAAGTCAGACTGATAAAAAAATAAACATACCATTCTCTACATTCTCCTCCGTGATGGAATCGTAATAGACTACTTAAAGAAAGTAAAAAAATATTCAGCAAACTACATTCTAGAATGATACGTTGAAGAGGCCTCACAAAAATACAAAAAACTTCTTTTTTTAAAAAAAAATTAATGAAGATATTTTTATTATATAAATCGAAAAACGTTTACGTTTTAAGAACTTTTTCCTTGGACTTCGATATCTCATACGTGAAAGCGCCAAACATCGGATTCAGAAATTTTTTAACTTTGCATTTATGCATCTTAATTTTAGCTTTTCAGTAAAACGCGAAATTGTTTGTAACTCGAATTTTTTTTTTATTTTACCTAGAATGTAGCTTGCATTTATCTTACCTTTGTAGGAAAAAACTCACACAATTAACTTTAAATTAATATTTGAATTTTTTTTTACAAAACATGCAAGCACTTACCTTATTTAGCAGGCACTCACAAAGGTTTCAATTCCCCCCAAAAGAAACTTTCAACATCACTCATTCATCTAATATTGCTGTAAGCGTAGAACCAAGAGCAGAACTTTTAAAATTGCAATCGTCAGATTAAGCTTATGTAAGATACCTATATATTAAGGTGGATATAATCTATTTTAAGCATCTGATCATCATTACTTATTTTATGGGAATTAAGGTTACAGAAAACGAGCAAACGTTTTAAGTGCAAACGTGCAGCTCAAAACAAAAAACGTTTGGTTTCCACCATCTCCCCATTGAATTAAATCCGAAACCCATTTCTCAGCACCTAACGTAACTCTAGAAATACTTCAGAATTTAAACACACCTTCAGTTTGCATTTTTTCGAAATCAGTCAACATTTATCCGATGAAATCTGAAAATGTTCTTGTAACATATGCATGTAAAAAACATATTAAGCGGCAATTTAAAAAAAAAATATGTGGAACATGCAACAACAAACGTGGATCGTTACAGATCTAAACACTTCAAACCATTCCATGCAAGTAAAGACTTTTCAACAACTACAATTATTTGCTTTAGAGCAAAATGTGGATTTAAATTCATTCTTAACGATCACTCACATATCACCACATTCCACGTTTAGTGAAAGCTAAGGTGGACCTCATTTACTTTCAAATAGCGCCAAGTAAATGCGAAATATTTTTTTTTTCAAAGCAAAAGCAAATAGACATACATCTGAAAAAGGACTCAATGCCACCCAAACATCTGAAGAATAAACTGAACAAAAAACGAAACAAGAGTGAAAAAGAGAATTTTTGGTGAAAAGAAATATAATTAAAATTAGGAAAAATCCTAGTAGATCATTTAGCATTACCCAGGGCGCACCACGAGGAGGCAATCTACATTACACCCTAAAAAAAAGTTTTAAAAAAAAGAACAATTGAGAGCGAGAGAAAATGGAATACATAATTGAAAGGTAAAAATACCTGATTACCGTGCTAGGTCTAACGTAACTTTAAAGAAATCGGAAAACAGGTAGAGAGAAGATTTTAGTATACCAAAATACAAGCACGAAGGGCAGTCTAGAACTTAAGGTAGTAAAAAATATAAAATTATAAAAAACGTGTTATTTCAAGAATTCTACACTCAATAAAAAAAAAAAATGTGTTTGTTGTTATGAATTTCAAAATTTCTTTATCACCACCCAACATACACAATAACACATTTATATTATAAAATTTATCAAAGAAAGTATAAATTCATTAAAAAATAAAAAAGTAAATTAAACATCTAAAATGTATACTATATGCCTAAATATAGTTTTTAATATATCGATAATATTAAAGAACGTGAGCACAAGTACAGCTACAGCGCGTACGAATATTCGCAATATCTTAAACAAAATCACTGACCTTATATTTTACATCGGCTGTTCCTTCGTGACGATTTCTGCCTTTTTAATGGTTGGAAGAATGGGTGAAGAATCCACGCTCTGTAACAAGGATTTTCTATCTTCAAATCGCTTCTCCTCGCTTAGATTCACACTTAACAGGCTATCTACGATTCTCAACAATTTCCCTCTCGATCTTTAATTCACTTAACTTCACTCCTCTTATCCCTTCACTTTACTTAACTTCATAACTCGCGAAAACCGAACTTATATAATATATCTTATTTGCCTAAATCATGCCAGGCTCTCGGTGAAGATTGGCTGAAATAAATAAATTGTCCTACAGAAAATAGAGGAGGTTAGACAGAAGACCGTATAGATCCGTCACAACCTGAACTTACAACACTTAACATATATCATTAAGATTTTGGAAACTTTGAAGAACTCCATGCACTTACACACTTTTCAAAAACGACAGTAATGAGCTAAGTGCACATTCATTTTTCGCAGACCGTCATAATTGTACAAAGTTTCAGTTTAGTGAATGCCATGGTGGTCCTAATGGACTACCAAAAAGGGTCAAGTAAGAACAAATTTTTACCTGAATGACAAAAATATCTGGTTCCCTGAGCGCCACGGAATAAGCTAATGTCTTTATAAAAAATCAGTAGAACAGAAAAAGAGAATACTGGAGTTTACCTGATAAAAAAACGAGAAATGCGTCTAAACACATAACTCAGGTGAAAAATTTAAAACAGTAACCGTACATTTAACAAATTAAAAAATGACTAAAAATTAAAAATAAAATAAAAATTATGTTGATTGTTATGTTGCACAGAAACTTTTCATCACCACCACACACACACAGCAAACTAAATTATAAAATATAAGTATGGAAGAATAATTAATCAAAATTTAAAATTACGTAATTAAATTAAATATCCAAAAATTATACTATGTATTAAAAAAAAATTGAATTTGAAATATTCATAAAATTAAGAAAGTGAGGAAAGTGGATCCAATCACGTTTCCAGGCCTCATCAAAAATGATAAAAATATATTTTCTGAATGGTAAGCAAAACTGCTTTTTTAATATTGTTAATTAAAAAATTATACAAATAATTGAGTAATATTACAATCGCGTGGATTGTTTAAAGATATTTACCGTTATCAGCGATTTGCGTCGAACACACTTCTCTACTATTACACAATTTTGTATGTAATTATAATTCCACATCCACAATAACTGCATATTGTAACTCGTAACGCCATACAAAGAAGTACAAACTAATTACACTTACAAAATTCTAAAAATAATATAAAAAATGTAATTATAATAAAAGATGTATATAAAAATTGCGAATAAAAGACAAAAATTCTTAACATCTCTAGCAGAAAATATTTTTTTTCTTTTAAGAATTCGATAAACATAAATTATCTACTAACAGTTCAATTAATGAAAAGAAAGTTTTTGCATTTCTTAACACTGCATTTAATTGCAAATGCTGTAAGAAATTCTCCACGTTTTGTTTTAAAAACTTTCAGTTGATTAATACACATTACTGCTTTCTAGCATTTTAAATATATTTTTTAATAATTCCATAATATAAATAAATTTCTTAAACTGAATTAAAGTAAAGAGATGAATTAATAACGTTTTTTAAAGCAAGTAATAAACCGATTAATGAGAGCTCTTAAAGAGTTCCAAGAAAATTACTGTTTTGCCACTTTAAGAAGGAAACATGAATCCATGAGAAGGTGGAAAATCTGTGTGATGTGACAAAAAAAAAAGGTTACTTTGGAAAACTAAATCTACCATAGGTGTGCGAAAACGCATGTACTTTCAAAATAAACAAAAATTGTGGTACACCATAAGAGAAAACTATATGCCCAGCGTCATTAATGTTACTTTCAATCCAGTAACAGTGGAATTCAGGCTTAAAGAAAAATAGAAATGCAAACACATACCTTCTCCTTTAAGAGGGAATCGTTAAAAATACATAGGAAATTATAAAAAAGTATTTAAGCAAACTACTTTCTAGAAACGTACATTCAATAACCCTCCCCTCCACCCTCTGAAAAAGACTGAAAGCCTATTTTATCATGGGAATACAGTTACTCGGTGCAAAAAAATGCATTTTTTAGTTAAAACCTTGATGTATGATTTATAAAGTAAGAAGATTTCCCATTTAATGTGCTTTTAAATTGGATGCTTCATAAGTTAAAAACAGCAACTGTGGTCTAAGACAATTTGATTTTCGGGTACTTTTGCATTCATGCAAGTCAATTTTAGTTTATCACTAAATAGCGACATTGTTCCTTTTTCGAATACCGTTTATTTTCAAGAATGTAGCTTGCTTTCCTTTTACCTTCGAAGGAAGAAAGAAAATGAACCAATGTCTTTAAAC
>BMAO01011045.1:0-29968 GCA_019973975.1 Trichonephila clavata | reverse complement strand
TAATTTTAGATTTAAAATCCTTACTAAGAAAAAAGGGTATCACTTACATGATTCTTCATTTCTGAAACCGAGATGAACTTGATTACATTCTAGCGTAAATACTGCAACTTTTAATAAGGAGAGTTCTTTGATTTCATGAAAAATGAAATAAAAACCGATACATTCCATTATGCTTTCATTGATGAATACTCAAATGTATCATCAAATCTATCTATGCTTTTCCAAGTTTCGTAATATTATTTTACTTGAAAAAAGCATAACAGATGTATTTTATTTACGACTTTGCTAAATGAAATTGAAACGGGGGGGGGGGGACTAAAGATGTCAATAATTTTCTCTCTTGCTTCTTAAAAAGTAAATCATGTCTTTTTTCCCCCCTCCTTACTGCTAATGTAATGTATATGTTACCGGCAAAGTATGAATCCGGCATTTTATACAATGCCTAAATCTAGCCGGCAACTTATGAAAAATGATTCCTATTTCACACATTGCCTCGGCATTCTATTGAATGCTAATGAGAAACCGGCAAAGTATGAAATACATCAGATTCGGTTCGAATATTGTCAATTGGCAAGGCATAAAACCTTTAACGCGTGTCTCAAGCTCAGAATCTGTTAATTGTACATTATTTGTGGAAATGGCAAAACTATTCATTTTATTTAAAATTTTTCAACAAAAGATTGGTTTTTCCCTGTGCTACCTGAAAATGGAGTAGCAAGCTATAGTGTTGAAGAAGGAACCATGGTCTATAGCAGGGGGTCGGCAACCTACGTCTCATGTGCACGCGGTACAATTTCAGTGGCTTGGCACTAAATAAATTTTTGAATTGTTTCAAAAAACCTCTACTGCGTGGTTTGTTGAAACAGATTGGTTTTGACACGCAGTAGCGAAAAGGTTGCCTACCCGTGGTGAATAGACATGAAAAACTATTCGACGATTAGTTCCCAAAATTCGAGTTGACGCTGCAAAAAAAAAAGGGTTTTTCAAAACTGAAATTATTTACTAGAAATTAATAACTGATAAACAAAACGCTAAAATGACTACTAAGGACCCAGACTATTGGTTGCATAATAGCTATGATGTGATGTTTGCGGAAAATAAAAGCAAACTCATTAACCTGTTAAAGAATGCGACAGTACCATAAAACAGTGGTCCGTGGATCAAAGGGAATTGGGCCACTCAAGGAGCATTAAATTATTTCTATTATATTTACTGGGGTGTATTTTCCCGTGTTTGTGTGACTTTCCATGGAAATCACTTTATATTTTATGTAAAATCATTTTTATAATATTTTTGGTGCAACTGAATTTTATTCTGAAGGCGTGTCTAAAAACAATTAAATTATAAATCAAAATAATTTAAAATATAAATAATCAACGTCCCACCTTCGTGGGTCGCCGTAAAAATATCAAACGTTGGTCTGTCCGAAAGATAAAAATGTTGGGTAAAAAATTATGCAGTATTACGTCACCTGTTCTTTTCTTTTTCGAATGAGGCTGCAGATTGGTATTTTTATTATTTTCAGGCCTAGTACATTCCCCAGGGCTGGTATCCCATTTTAGTGCGGCACCATGTAGGCAATACTAATTGCCGCCGGTAATTTTGACTCTCAGTTTCCTTATCGGAGATACCTGAGCTCTGACGATATGAACTTGTTCTAGGAATTTAATTTTCCTAGAGTAAAGTTTAATTCTGGGGATGTGATAGAATTCTGAAAGAAATTTCAACCAAGTACAAAATTGTTACACGTTATGATATTGAACTGTACATCCACCTTTGTGAACCTTGCCAGAAAAAGCAGAAAACTCTTTTTAAAAAAGATATTGTAGTAAGAAATTTGATTTTTATCCCAATGCTAATATATTGGCACTTGCAATGAGTGGAAATAGGATGGTTTTTATTCATTTGGAACTTCTGAAGGAATTTTAATACCAGTATATATGAGAAATCGCAATTAAACAACTTTTTTAATTGCAATCTCTTTATTTTTTCAGAATAACATTTGTACTTTTAGGAATGTAAGCCATTGATACAATATCCTTATCATGGCCTTTTTCATATTTTGCCTAAATAGCTTTAGACATTCTATAGAATGCCTAGTCATTCTATACAATGCCTAAGCAAAGTATGCAATAAATCTCATATATTTCATACTTTGCCTTAAAGCGTCCGACATTGTATAGAATGCCCAGGCATTCTATAGAAAATGCCGGCATTTCATACTTTGCCGGTAACATATACAGTAATAATAACAGTGTTGAATTTTTGTATCTTCCTAGCATTTTATCCGATTCTCCGTCTGACTTATGTTTTATTTGTTAGTAATTTAGGTTTAAAAAGAAAACCCACTAAAGAAAAGTATCTCTCGTCGCCTGGATAACAGCAAAAGAAATTTTTTTTTTCCATATGACTATAGGATTAAAGATATGTAATGAGCGTATGAAAGTTTTGATTATATATGAATAACGTTTGATCGCTGATTGGAAAATCGCTTAAAAATTGGATTTAAAAAAAAATGAAGCGAACTTTGAGAAAATCTACGTTTATGGCGTCAGTTAGGCTTATAGGACTCCCTAGAAGCATTGCCCCTCCCCGGAGTGCGGGGGTGCACGTTACGCCACTGTTTCTGAGACATAGGTATGTTTAAATTCAATATGCATTTTGGGGAAATAAAAATTTTCAATTTCATAATAGTTTTGCAATTCAGAAAAACAAAATAGAGAAAAGAAGTGATTTTTGTGTCTATTTGCATTTTTATTAATGTGTTTCACTTCTTACTCTTATACAGGTAGATGAGTTTATAGCGTCAAGTATTAATCAAAATTTAAAAAATTCTGTAGAGGTGCAACACATTAGGTCTTTACGGGCGGCTGACACCCTAGGATCGGTCCTGCTGGCGTGTCTTGAATTCTAGCCTAGTACCACTGAAGAACCACCGTGTAGACAGGGCTGATACACAGTGGCATAACGTACACCCCCGCAACGTGAGGGGGGAGCCAAAGCTTGACTGCCGCCAAGTATTTAACCTTTGTAAAATCTAATTTGAGGACCCAAAACCTGACTTTGCAGTGGGTCCAAATGTTCTCCGTTACTCCACTGTCGAGGCGAAAACGTTATCCCACTGTTGTGGTGTGGAAGTTAGGAAAGAAGGGTTCCAGCTCAAATGTCGTCCTCGTCACTTGATAATGATTCAAAATTACACGGTCAAGTAGCCCTCGTGTAGCCTTATAATGCTACGTAAATGAATGCACTGAATTGAAAATATTGTGAAATTCTTACAAAAACGGAATATTGAATAACACTCGGATAATGAGGTAAATCTTTCATTTACCGAAGTGATCAAGAATTGTAAAATAAAAAGCAGCCTTGAATTGCTGGAAGGGATTTGAAAGTGGTTCATCACTGCCCTCGTAATGGGAACTGAGCTTCGAGATGGGAAATTCGGGATCAATACTTAAATCTCTAGCAAGTATTGTTGCTGAATTGACAAATATTTTTTAATTATCGTCAGATCTTCGGAAAGCTAAATATTTTTTTAAGATTAGCTAAGCCTCTGATGTATTCCAAGAGGTTTAGCTTAGAATTTCGAAGCATTTTACTCAGTACATCAATTCTTGATAATAAATCATGCCAAATTAAAATTGAACACAAAAATTTAAGTGTTTCACTAGACTTAATTACTCAGGGCTACAATATTAAAGCTTTCGAAAAATACAAAAGATGTTTTCAGTGATTTTTGTATTATTTAGTTTGCTGATTTCGACAATGACTTCCCTTTTTTCCCATCACGTAAGGATTTTTGTAAAATCCATATCAATATTTTTGCTAAAACTCTATTTGAAAAGGAATTCTCGAACAATTAAGCCTGGGCAACAGTGAATTTTTTCCAGTTAAATCTATTTAAATATTGGTTCTTGGTGTTGGCAAATTAATTCCTCAGCAATTAGATGAAAACTATCGTTTCTAGACCTAACAGGCTGTCTTGGATTGTAAGAAAAACCAGAAATTCCTTTAAGGTATCCGACTAACCTAAAATTGTGAATTTTGCCAAATTTTTGGCACAATTTTATTTTCTAGGCCATCTTATTAGCTTTATAAAAATACCAAGTTTATTATTTTCTGTTCAATGGAACAAAAACTATAAGTGTTTTAGTAAAAGCAGATGTCATTCCTTTAAAAACAAGATGTCCATACTTAAAAACGCATTTTACTTGAAATGTGTGTGTATGAGTGTTTTAAATGCTCAAACGGTGATAGCGATTGTTAAACACGATTTGAAAATAATTAGCTGAAATTTGTTGTGTATGTTCTGTATAATAGAAGTGTTTTAACCTTCAGAATTTTCAATCACTGCTTTATTACAAAATTTACATTCCCTTATGCGAATATAATAAGTTTTTATAAGCAGTTTCATGTAATGACTAAAGGGCTCTATAGTTTTTGTAAATTTAAAATATATCTTACCTGAAAGTCATTTCAAAAATGAATGACATAGCAATATATCAGAATTGAAATTTTTTTTCATAAACTTTTGATACAGAATGGGCCCTGTTTATGTTATTTTTTTGTACATTTTTTTCCTTTTTAGTAATAGTATTTCCTTAATTTTAGCATATTTTTCTTAAAATGTACTAAACCAATCAAAACAACAAACAAAAAAAATCGCCAATTTTTTTAAAAAAAAGTTGTCGCAAATAGTCGGATACCCTAAGATTTATACATTTTAAAACCAATTATGGTGTAGTTTCTAAAAAATAATTACCAACATACTATTTTAATTTTTTTATTTACATAAAGTAGACGATTGATCAAGAGGAGTAAAAAATATGCTTGTGTACAAAAAAGGTTTGTAGAATATTTTAAAATGCACAAGAAAACAAAACAAATTTTCTATTTAGGAATGTTCTCTTTTTTCCTTTAAAACTCTTTTTGACGTTCTTTTATATTTAATATCAGGCCTATCTCGTTTAGCATCCAACAATAGTCAGTTAGCATGTTCTTACTCATTCTTCCTTGATTTTTGCGCTAAATATCTTTGATATCTTGATGGAACCTTCCCCCTGTTCTTTACTGACTAATTCTAAATTTTCAGGGGAAAGTCCACATGTGAGTAAAAGAAATGTATTTAAACACTCATAGAGCAACCTAACTCTTCAAAATTTCTCCAACTTATTCGTTACAATTCTTTTACAGTCAGAATCCTTGCAGTTGCCAAGAAATCTACTGACAAAATCTTTGAAAATAACCCATGCTTTTTTTCTCTTTTTCCTTTGCGGTCATGTAAGTCCCAAATACGTTATCCTTCATAAGCTTGCGAATATCTGGATCAACAAAGATTCCTTCTTTCAACTTGGCTTCGGATAAACCTTGAAATTTTTTGCACAGGTCAACCATCTTTTGGAATAGCTTTCCCAAACGGCTTCATTACACATGACTTTATATGAAGAAAGGGTAACTCTTTGCCGGACTTTCAACTGAGCTCACATCACATGCAACCGAATCCCATTCTTCGTCCCTAGCTTAAGATTTTGTCTTTTCAAGCATTCTGTTTTGACCCAATGTCGAGTCCTATCGTGGCTGTCCCACTCAGAAATGAAACCTGGGAAATTTGTATATCAGCCTTGTTGACCAAGAAGGGTGAAGATATCTATCAGGTCATCGCAAATAATCACAGCGTGGTCGGTATATTTTATTTTGTTAATATCGAGAGCGGGGGAATTTTATAGCGTTCTTTTAAATGCACAGAATGTCCAACTAGTACATATGCGTACTAACTTCCGTGATGAAAAAAGACAGCTTTAGGGCTCCTTTTTTGATGAATGTATAGTGGCTGCGGTAGCCAAGTGGTCTAGGCACCGGATCGTGGCTAGCATGTCATGAGTTCAATCCCAGTACCACTCAAGACCCGCCGTATAGGGGCGCGATGCACGTAAAATCTGTCGAGAGCTCAAAGGTCCTCCCGTTGATGTGGTGTGGTTGTTAGGAGAGGGGGTGCCAGCTCAGGTATCGTCCGCGTCACTTGACCATGGTTCAAAATTACGCGGACCGTCCCCAAAGCCCTCGTGTAGCTGAACAGTGGGACGTTAATATTCACTCACTCACTCACTTGATGAATCTATAAACAGCCTACATTCATCTTTATCGTAGGTGATGTTAAATTTACTCATCAATCGGGGAACATCTGAACAATGGACCAGGTTCTCATCTTCAACAAAACAAATTTCTGTACCATCAAAAAGTGCTTCTCTTGGCCAATCAGTTCATTTTTTTTATTTTCGAGTCCAACAGTTCGACTGCTTTTTCGAAAAAGGACCAGATCTCTTGTTAAATCATTAAGTACAACCTGAGAGAAGGGCTGAGGTGAATAGGCTCCAGAGGGCTTATATTCGGTATCAGTTCCTTGAACTAGGGAATGATCCGAATCTGAAGACTTTGAGGAGGTGACTGGCAACTCAGGTGGAAGCAAAGGCACTGGCATATTAGGTCCATAAGAAACGGAGTGTATGACTTATGGAATATTGTCAGGATAAGGTATCAGCTTTTGATATTTGCGGTTATACCTATGGATAGAACAGAAACAAAAGTAACAATCATCAGAGTGGTTTCTGAGCTCCCTCTATGACATAGGAACTCTAAATCATGAAGCAGTCTTCTTGCCTTTGAGCCAGAAACGTAGATCGTTGAGTCACTTAACACAGATTTTATGATGAACCCATGATTTGTCTTGGTCTCCAAGTTTCATGCCAAAACACGCAAGATAAAGCTGTTTTACATGGTCTGTAATACTTCTCATGCCATTTTGTAACTAAATTATGGTCGCCGCATATCCAACAAAAGTCATCTGGCAACGTTTCGAACTCAAAGAAATGTTTCACGAAATGCATGAAAAAAAAACACAACTGTTAAAAATGTTTTTGAGATGAACCTCTCACTTACCCTATATCAGCGCGTACACTACAATAAATTACACATAAAAGAAAAATTTAAACCAAGTTCAAAACTTCAGCGTCTTACGTTCAGAATTAATCTAGACGAGACGATCCTGAGTTGTCAAGTCAAGTTAAAGATCTAAATTAATGATTCGTATGACGTTATTGGTAGAGAAATATTGTGACAGAGAGAGAAGGGAGGCGAAGTATAGGTGTCACAGAAGGGCATTCTGTAAATTTCACCAAGGTTGAATGAAGGTCAACTACGGAGGGAAGAAATTCATCGCTGAACAAATTTTTGGTAAATGTCTATAAAAATCTAAGTAAAATTAATTTTTTTAAAAAAAACGTAATGTGATGGAAAAGTTTTATGATTATTTCAGCAATCAGCACCAAAAAATACATTAAGTTCAGCTATCACTACTCATATTTTTTTTTCATAGTATTTCATTTTATTTTCCCTGTGTATTGATTTAGCACCAATTTTTTTTTGTCTCTGGTGGTATCTTCAATTAAGTTATTTAATGCGGTGATAATGTTTTTGTGCAGTGCCGATTTAAGCTAATTTAGGGCGTTGGGCTCAAAAGATCTACAGGCCTCCTTGGCACTGGCGGATTGAATCTGGTTAAGTCCAGCTTATCCGGGCCCCTGGGTGCCCGCCCCAAGCACCTGATGGATAAACCGGCACTGTTTTTGAGGTTTTGTTTTTAAGGTCTAATGGCATTGGTACGATTTTCTCACCTTATTTCAACGTTTTAAAAATTAAACCTTGCACGTGTGTGTGTTTTTTAAAGTAAATCTCATCAATAAGATAATTCAGAAAAGTAAATATATACCGTTTAAAGAAAACCAGAAAATTCATCCCTGAATCTGGCAGCGTCATTGACGAATAAGTTTAATGTATGATCCGCACATTGCAAGTATAATGCTCTAGAATTTATATCGAGAATCCTTTTCTGGAGCCCTATATTTTTCATATTCAATTCATTGTCGTGGTGCTGACCCCGTGTATTTTTAACTTCGAGCTGCAGAACATGCAACAGCTACTCTAAAAGAAAATTGTTCATACCTTCTCCAGTGTTATTGGTTACTGGAAAAATTCCAAAATACCTACCTTACTATCAATAGCATTCACACATCTAATTACAAAAATTATTTGTCCAGTTTGACTAATATCTGGCGTAGAGTTGAGAATTATAGTGTAATATATGGATTTTTTGACAAAGCGGGTTGTCTCATTACGAATAGATTCGGCTAAAATATTAATAATTTAATTTTGAAAATGTTGTCTGAAGTAGTATGGAATACGTGTTTTGTTGTCTTTACATTTACTGACATTATTAAGGTGCTTCTGAAATATTTGGATCAAATTTGGCCAACATCTTTACTGCCTTTAAAAAGTAACCATTATTTCTATGATTATAACTTCGTACAAGTTCCTCTGAATGCCAAATTCTGATTGGTTAAAAATTGTACTATTGCAATCATTTTTTCAATGATGGTGCCCCTTCTCTCGTTTGTAAACATTTTGTTCCACATCAATAATACAATTTTTTTCCAGCCTCGTCTTGAATTCGTACAACAATATCGAGTTATGTGTTTTAGAGTATTTTCATGCTTTTTATGGTAAGCCGAACAATGTGATGCCAATCAGAAAAGCCAGTACTTACAAATTATTTTGTATAAAAATATTTTTATTAAACAATTTACATGCAAACAAAAAATACGATTTAGTTTTATGGAATAGCAGAATCATACGCGATTTATTTTCTACCTATTCACTTAAGTTTTGTTGTAATATAAAGAGCTAAATTTTTTCCGCCATTCTCATCGACAGGAAATTTAAAATTTGCTACTTGTTTGGGACTCTGTTCTACTGATAAATCAATATTTTTTGTAGAAATGCTAAACCACAAGTACACTTTTTTGCTCTCTCAACTTCACAGGGAATGGGACAGCTTGATGATGATCTTGCTATTTCATCTCCTTCATCGGGTGTGACACCCGATGATTTAGTGTTTGTACTGAAACAGATTACAACTGATGATATTAGAATGCGTTGTGCGATATTTTATGTAGAAATGTAAACCACAAGTACACTTTTTTGCTCTCTCAACTTCACAGGGAATGGGACAGCTTGATGATGATCTTGCTATTTCATCTCCTTCATCGGGTGTGACACCCGATGATTTAGTGTTTGTACTGAAACAGATTACAACTGATGATATTAGGAATGCGTTTGTGCGATATTTATAGATTAAAAATCTTTACAGTAAAAAATCCATGTGAAATTCAAAAAAATATTGTTTTCTTCACTTCTTTAAAGTGATCTTTCATGGTTTGACTAATGTCACTTCATTTTTAATTTACAAGGAAACTTAAAAATACTAAAACCAAAAATATAATTTTAAATGAATTTTTATTATTATTATTTGCAAATTATCGTTAAATCTGGAAAACAAATTTTTAAACCAAACATTAAAGAATATGTAAAACATGTTGAATTGATTCTTTAAAAAAAGCCTGACTTTATAAACAGATTTCGTATTTCCACGTATCTATAACCAGTTTCTAAATGGGCGGGAAAGTTTTTTTAAAATTATTCTAAATAAGTATTTAAACCTGTTGTATAAATAAATATGTCTGAAATCCTTATTCTAACGAATAAAGGAAAAAAAGAAATGTTTTGGACGTTTTTCAAAACAAACATTAGTACACAATTTTGTTACTTAATTTTTGAAGCAATGTATCAAGCAAAATATTTGATTATAATTCAAAACGGCTTCATCAATTCAATTTTAAAGGGGATTCATGGAGGAAGGGTTATGAAGAACCATCAGATAGATTCCTGCCAGGGCCGATCCTAGAAGATGTGCAGCTCGTGCACCGCACGCGGGTAGCCAAAACAAGGGGCGGCCGCGGGCCGTATTTGATTCTATCAATAAAGCAAAATTTTTTACGAATTTTTCAAATATAAATATTCTGAATTTTGAATAGTTATTAAATATCAAGTCCCGATTTCCCGATAGCACAGCATAGTGTAAGAAAAAGTAGAAATGTTAGTGCACAATGTGTTGGTCGATTGTCAATAAATGTCTATTCTTTACAAACATCCTTCATCTGATACCAAAATTCGTGGTGCAACTGACAATACCGTATTAAAAAAGGGTTTTTTTTTGGTTAATAGCGGCACTAGCAGCTCAATGCGGATCGATGCTTAACAAAGGTGTCTCAAAAAGGATTTTTGCGAAAAGTTTCTGTACGAAAATATCTAATACGGTTAATCTAATAATGTTTAAATTTCAATATGCATTTGAGGAAATTAAAAGTTTTCAATTTAATAATCTTACAATTTAGAAAAACAAAGTAGAGGACAGAAGTGATTTTTGCTTATGGTCTTACAACTCTTATATACTATACCCACAGGGGCGGCTCTATGGCCGGACAAACCGGACCCATGTCCGGGCGGCATTTAGACCGAATTTGAAAAATATACATATATTTTCTTGTTACGAAAGGATTTGGATGAAATCATTTTCTAAGCCATTATTATTTACACTTTGGAAACGTGGAAAGTTATTATTTTGTTTTAGACTGAATTGAAAAGTCGACCATTGTTAGTAAAATTTGTAAGGATTATATCTCTTAAAAAATAAAAACTGTATTACGTAGCAATTTTTACTTTGCAAGTTTATGGGCACTCGATCTTTGGATGCAGGTAGATATGCTTATCATGACAAGATTTTCACTGCACTGACATGAAGAAGATCCCGGGAAATCGTCAGATTTCCGTAATTTTTGTATTCCCGGGAGTGGCACGGGGCTTAAATAATCCATGGAGTAGTTATTTTTTACTGGACTTTGGATAATGGCGTAACTTAGAACATTTGAGCCCCCTTGCAAAGTCAAGTTTTGGCTCTCCAGTTGGATTTTACAAAGGGTAGGTACTTGGTGGCTGTCAGACCTTGGGCCACCTACAGCACTGCTCCCCCCCCCCGTGATGCGGGGGTCTACATTACGCCACCAACTGTAGATTTCAACCTCGGCCATAAATTTTAGCTGACCCAACTGTGGCATTTTGCGATCGTTTATTGCGGCATTTTCGTTACCCCAGCAGTGGGGTAAGAGTGTATGTAATAAGAGAAAAGACACACACATACAAGAATTTTTTTCAGCTTGTCGTGAGAAAGAGTAAATAAATCCTTGAAACTTTTTGGCCAAATCAGTTTCTGTCTATCGAACATCACTTCGTCAACTAAAAGTATTTAGTTTTTACAGGAATTGAATTTCGCAGCCTACCAAACTGATCAGAGTTCCGAAATCTTGATTAATGTAGATAACACACGTAAGTACTAATATTTAAAACTTTATTTTTAATTAAAACAAATTTTTTTTCAGGATATTTGTCTTTATTATGAGCTATTTAATCTAATTAGTAATTTCGAGAAGGGAATGAACCATCAAATTAATTTAGAGATTATTTTTAAACAATCTCGCAACTTTTTTTATTCATTATTTTTCTTATCTTTCTCTCAAGTGAGATTCTTACATTAATATTTATTTATTTTTATGTAAAATTTATATAGAGCTATTCCACAAACAAGAAATCGGTTATACAAATAAAATCTCTTAAATACAATAATTAATATTTTTAACTTACTTAATCGTTACTTCAGCAGCATATAAATTTTCAGAATTGACAATAAATTGACAAAAAAATAACATAAGCACAGCTCATTCTGTACCAGAAGTTTATAAACAAATTTTCAATTCTGATGTGTTGCTATCTTAATCATTTTTGAAGTAACCTTCAAGATAAGAGATATTTTAATTTTTACAAAAACTAGAGCACTTTATCTTATTTCTTATATAAAATTTGCTTAAAACAACAGTGATTACATTCACATAAGGGGCTGTAAATTTTGAAATAAAACGGTGATTAATAAATCTTAAGGTTAAAACACTTCTACTATTATACAGAACCTACACATAAAATTTCAGTTAATTATTTTTAAAACTTTTTGAGCAACCGCTTGCCCGTTTGAGAATTTTCAAAAGAAAAAAAAAACATATTTCGAGTAAAACGCTTTTTAAAGTATGACATCTTGTTTAAAGTAATGACATCTTCTCTTACTGAAACACTTATAGTTTTTATTCTAGTGAACAAAAAACAATAAACTTTGTATTTTTAAAAAGCTAATAAGATGGCCTGGAAAATAAAATCATAAAAAGAATTTGTCAATTTTTAACAGAATTCACAATTTTGGGGTAGTTGGATACCATTCACAATTCTAAATTAAGAACAAGTTTAAAAATTACTAGTGATTCACATAGGCTTGTCATTTACAGAATTTAATATTTATCTTGATAATCTGTACAGTTTATGATTAAAATCGTGTATTGTACCTTTAACGTCAAAGGGAATTATTATTGCACTCAATTATTCTTATTGTGTGAAGGGGACGCGATGAATTGGGTCGCAAGCATTGAAATTTCGCAAAGCACTGTCTTAGTACCTACTTTAGAGAAATAATTGATTCAGCTTCGACTGATTAAAATTTAAACACATGTGAGTCAGTAATATTAAATGTGATTTTTTCGAAATTTTCAATTGTAATGTTTTTTTTTCCTATGTCGTTAACATTTTTTGCCTTTAGTCCTAAAAGAGATCATTTTCATTAAAAAAAGATTAAACTTTTAATTGGGGTAAAGAATTTTCCTCTGTGTATATGATAAAGTTGAAAATAAAAAAATCAAGATAGTAACAGCATCTGCAAAATAAAGATAGTGTGACATATTTATTTATCATAAACTAAGTAAAATCTTTTGTATTCGAATTTGTAATAATTTCGTTTTTTAGAATAATTATTTATTCCGTCGAAATACTTCTTTCTATAGGTTTCGTTAATGTCTACATTTGAAAATTATTTATCAATATATTTCGGAGATTTCATGGGAGATCAAAGGTAGATTTTAAAATTTATTTTTGCCTCACAAAATTATACTAATTTTGCAGGGAGTATGGATGAAAATATATTTAATACACTTTTTTTATATTTTAAACCGTTTTCAGTTTTATTAATAATTACATGACCTACATTTTTAATTTTTAATACAAATACAAACTTTTAAAAATCGAGAAATGTTGGAGTCGATGCTAAATCGGAAATGGAAGAAAAAACGGTATTCCCCTTATTTTATATAATAATTATTGATATTATTTAAAAACAACTTGTTTTTAAATTTTTTGAAATTTTGATGTATTTCCGGGAATGGAAAAACCTAATTAATATGTTAACGGTGACAAATGTGCACAATACAGGATATTTCGCTTAGAGCAGCGTTTGGCAACCTGCTGTTCTTTTAGATTCTATTTCTATATACAATTAAAAATTATGTTTGCTGAAAAGACTTTTTGTTTACCTTTCAAATTTATAAATATCTCTTGGGAAAAAAACTCGTATTTAAATGCACAGTTAAATATTTGACTGGCTTACTGACAGAATTCATAGTTAAATATGTATCTGATTTATCTTTTTTGCGATTTCCAGTTATATATTTGTGTTTAGTATTGAGATTCTAGTATTTTTTTTTTAATGTTTCTGAATTCTCCTCTGATCTCCTCCTCAAATTCTCCTCTGATCTCTGTCATCAACAAACTCCCTTTCAAAGAAATTGGCCTGTTGAAATTGGCACAACTCAATCTCTTAAAATTAACTCGTTTGAAGTGGCAACGGGTAATTGTGTTTTTAATTTCGAATTATTTATTATTTTTTTAAGACTTAAAATAATATACAAATACAGAAGTACCTCCTGTAAGGTACACCTTCGAATAAGGCACAATTAATGTTGCTACCGGCCTCTTTGAACATGGACCTTATGTATTTACCTCTTATTGAACATTCTATTAAAGTGATACTAAAAAAGTTTTTTATTCTTTCCTTGTAAAATTTTTAAGATTTCGAAGACAAGTTTGTGTTTTTCTTAAATAAATTAAATATATAGTGTTGCCCTATTAAATCAATGTAATTTAACAGAGGAAAGGAACAGATAAATAAAAAATTACAATATTGTATGTTCTACGCTTCGATTTAGAGACAAAACAGAATATGTAATAAAGTGATTGCACCTCTTGGGGGCGCGTTTTCTATGGGCTTACATAAAAAACTGAAAATGCTGACTTAGGTTGACACAATGCACTAGGTTTCAAAAAGATTCGTACAACGGAATATCTTAAATAAAATTCTGTAAGTACAAGAAAACCTGTGACTAAGATATTTATTTGTATGTCATTTATTTAAAGATTAATACGTTTTTCATTTCTAATTAAACTAATTTGTTTAGCATTAAAGGACAAAATGCCCAATGTCTAGTCTGGTGGGTTTAAATTTCTGGCTCTAGGACATATTGTGTCAAACGCAAGGTTCCTTATTGGGAGGTACTAATATGTTTTTACCCTATTAATATAAAGTATTACGGAATATTTTATTGTATTTGACTTCGTGAAAAAGCGAACCATAAAGTAATATATTTAGTTTTAAAGAATCTCTTTTGTTAATATACGTGTATACATTTATGCAATAGAAAAATTCACGTAAGTGAATAACGGTTTTACCTGAAAAGATTACGCAGTTAAAAGAAAACTAGCTTATTTTAATGTCAATGAAATAATTTTGTTTGTACGTATCCACAGCTGTAGGTAAGAGTACATGGTTTGTACAATTTCATTTTTGGATTAAATTGAAATAATATTAATTGACGCTAAATTGTTTTCCATATGACAGCTTCCATTACTAGAACGAGACGTGCATTACTACTCCCAGTATTAAAAAAATGCAATTTTCTTGTTTATTGTAATTTTTTTTTCTTTCTGAATCATCGATTATAAATAATTTTTCTAAATCATTATGTTATGTCAATATAGCACATGTTTATAGATGGGTTATTCCTCTCTCTCTCTTTTATACATCAAGATTAATTTAGCAAGATTATTTTGCAGTTATAAATATATTCTTATTAGTAATTGTGTTATTGCTGATCGAAGTATTGAAAAGGCATTTCTGAAAAATTCTTTTCGGATATTTAAAGTTTGTGAGTTAGGTCAGTAATAGGTGAGTTGCTTCATGTTTTCTTTCTTTTTTAAGCTTAAGAGAGATACATTTAGTAAAATTAATATAAATATATTTTCAAATAAGATTACACATACACGTGTTAATATTTAAATGCTATCAAAAACATCCCGAAGTGACGTTTTTTGAGGGAGCTAAAAGACAGAATTTTATTGGACTGAGAAATGTGGTTTTTTTTCTTTATTATTATTAATATATAATTATGATGAAAATACTCTGAAACTCGAAAACTGTGTAACATCGAGGTGCGAATTAAAGACTAGGCTAAAAAAACTGTACTATTGACGCGGAACAACAAAATGTGTGCAATCTAGAGAAAAAGAGATGGTGCGCGTCATCATTGAAAGAATGATTGCTGAAGTACAATTTTTAGCCAGTCAAAATTTGTCATTCAGAGGAACTAGTACGAAATTGAGATAATGGTAATTTTTAAAGGCCTTTGAATAATGGCCACATTTGATTTGGTTATTTCAGAACACCTTAATAGTGTCAGTAAATGCAATAATAACAAAACACGTATTCCGCACTACTTAGGGCAGTATTTTTAAAATGAAATAATTAATATTTTAGCCATATCTACTCGTAATCAGATATCATGCATTGTGTTAAAAGCCAAAAATATTACACTATAATTCTTGATTCTACAACAGATATTACTCACACAGAACAAATAAGGTTTGTAATTTGATGTGTGAGCACTATTAAGATGGTAAGGTACATAGTTTAGAATTTTTTCTAGGAGTTTTTAGGAATCTGTCTCTAAAAAGTTTTTCAGATTTGGACTCATTCTCTATTCAATCCAATATCTTTGAAAAAATTTATTTTACACCAAAAATATTTTGAGAAATTTGCTTCTCAGAATGCCACAAAAATTATTTGATAGTTTATTATTAAGTAGCCTTTGTAGAATGACTGATTAATATACTTTTCGTTTCACGAAATCTATTCTTTAGTACTTTTTTATTAGATTATATCTTCTGAATAAATACTGTTTTGTTTTTATAATTATAAAATGTCTATATTTATTTCAAAAGTAATATTTTTGCTTGTTTATTATTTTGTTAAAAGTATTTTGTAGCTACCATAACCTATTAGTTGACAAAAAAAATAATAAAGTTTTGCATTTAAAATTTTATTTTTGCATTTCTGTATATTAATGTTTTACTTTTTACTCTTATACAGGTATACGAGTTTATAACCATAATGCATAAGTATTAAGTAAATAATTAAATAAATAAGTATTGTAATAAGTATATATATATATATATATATATATATAAGTATTTTAATAAGTAGTTAAAATATAAGTATTTTAATAAGTAATTAAATATTTAAATATTATAATAAATAATTAAGTGTATTTAAATATAATAAGTAATTAAATAAATAAGTATTGCAATAAATAATTAGTTATTCAAGTACTGTAACAAGTATAAGTAAATATGTAAATATTATGTAATTTAACTATGTATATAAATATTAAATGTAAGTGTTAATCAAAATCTGAAAAATTCTCTCGAGTGGCGGCACATTTGATCTTCGCACGCGGGCGGCCGACACCCTAGGATCGGCCCTGTCGTCGAATAGATGTTTCATGTCTCTTCACCATGGGTAGGCAACCTTTTCGCTATTGCGTGTCAAAACCAATCTGTTTCAACAAACCACACAGCAGAGCTTTTTTGAAATTCAAAAATTTACAAATTTATTGAGTAGTGCCAAGTGCCACTGAGAATTGTACCGCGTGGCATGTGTGACGTAGGTTGCCGACCCCCTGCTATAGACCATGGCTCCTTCTCCAACACTATAGCTTGTTTCTCCATTTTCAGGTACCACAGGGAAAAAACCAATCTTTTGTTGAAAATTTTTAAATAAAATTGAATAGTTTACCATTTCCGAACAAATAATGTACAATTAACAGATTCTGAGCTTGAGACAAGCGTTAAAAGTTTTATGTCTTGCCAATTGACAATATTCGAACCGAATCTGTGACGTATTTCATACTTTGCCGGTTTCTCATTAGGCATTCTATAGAATGCCGAGGCAATGTGTGAAATAGGAATCATTTCATAAGTTGCAGGCTAGATTTAGGCATTGTATAAAATGCCGGATTTCATACTTTGCCGGTAACATATACTTTACATTAGCAGTAGGGAGGGGGGGGGGGAGATATGATTTACTTTTTAAGAAGCAGCAGAGAAAATTATTGACATCTTTAGTCCCCCCCCCCCGTGTTTCACTTTCATTTAGCAAAGTCGTAAGCTTTTTTCAAGTAAAATAATATTATGAAACTTGGAAAAGCATAGATAGATTTGATGATACATTTGAGTATTCAATTAAATGAAGCATAATGAGAAGAAAGCATAATGGAATGTGTCAGTTCACGGCATACGAAGCGCTATCTGTGTAATTAAAAGAGTAGAGTGTGTTGTTGTGTCTGGTAGTAATTTATGTATAAACTGTGTCTGCGCAATCCCAATTGCGCTGCCTGAACTGCGCATGCCCTGCAACTCCAATGTAAATGTACAGAAGTTATAAGTAATTAATGAACGCTAGTCCACAAGAAAACTATGTCATGAACAAAATGTCTTAGAGACTCTTGAGTCCACTTACGTGTTAGAAGTATCGAATTAAACAGAATGTATCACAGTTTTTTCTTCTTTTTTCATGAAATCATTTTTGATTCATACAAAGAACTCTCCTTGTTAAAAATTGCAGTATTTACGCTAGAATAAAATCAAGTTCATCTCGGGTTTTAGAAATGAAGAATCAGGTAAGTGATACCTTTTTTTCTTTAGTAAGAATTTTAAGTCTAAAATTATTTTAGTGTTCGTTTTTATTCAAGTCACCAGGTTACCTATCGTTAGAGATTTCCAGTTTTAATAAATATTATAAATACTCTCTCATATTATACATTATTTACTTCGTTTATTTAGACTCCGATTGATTTAGTATTCAGTTAAAAGTTTAATATTAAATATTTTTACGTGATGTATAAAGGTACATTATGTTAAAGTTTGGCAGTCCTTTGTAAAAATATATTTATATACTTGCTGGAAAAGAGTGTTCTTAAGGACGAAGGAGAGAAGTTAAATTCTGAAGAAACGACTCCATTTGTTAATTCAATGCCGAAACGACTTCAGGAAGTTTTCAACACACGGGGTTATCCAACCAACCATTAAATAGCTCATTATCCTTTTTAAATAATTTTTATAGCTACTACCGAAACGGTGAACGCAGACTTTTTCTACTTGATTTTTGTTGGTATCTCTACAAACCAGCCCGTATTTTCAAAGCTATGAAAGCAAACCGATCCCAATACATTCCAAAGTTTGCCGCTGCGGCTCCAAACCGGGCAGGGGGTCGGTTTGTCCAGCGCTAGAGCAGCCGCTGATGTTGAAAATGGAAATTAATGGACAACTGATATCTTCACGTTGGCGCAAACACTATTTGTCTTAAACTATTCTAAGCTATCGATATATACTTTTTGATTTTTCAATAACAATTTAAAATTCCACATATTTATATCCAACTAATAAAAGTTACATTTGGCGAAACTTTGCTTGATTCATAGAACTAATGTGGCCTGCTTCCGCCCTTTGGTTTGGCCGCCCGCGTGCGGTGAAAGCGCTGCATACCACCTATGATCGGTCCTGCCCGTACGAACAAATGCATACCGTTCTAGTTTCTGAAGGTTATATAATGTTGGTTTTGATTATTGCAAATTCAGTACCAATAATTGTTTAAGAAATTATTTTGCTTTCATTCAAAAATATAATTTATTCTTTCTTACAGCGTTCCATATATAAATAAAAACTGTAATTTCAGAATTTTTTTTCACATTTAATTGCTTTTTCATTTAACTTTTTAAAGTGAGTATATTTTCTCTGGAAAAAAAAAAGAACTAATGAGTTTCTGAAATATGAATAAATGTATCTTTAACACAAAACATAATGTATCAACACATAGAAAAAGTGCAATATTTAATTTCTAATTCAAAAGGAAATTCAGTAAGAAATAAATCACAATATCCTCACATTAACAGATTTTATTTATGAATAATTTAAAGCTTATATTTTTTTACGATATTGAATGCTATATAAGAATATTACATATAAATTTACAGTGAATTTACAAACATACAAGTCATAGTAATAAAAAAAAAATACTTCTTGTAATCATCTTTCTTTAAGAAAACAATGATGCTGTTTTGAAAAAACCTACATATAAGGTTTTCAATCTGTTACAAAAGCATTAGTCATTTATAAAGTTATAACAAAGGAGTTCTGCACTCCAATATTTCCCATTTTAAAATTTCCTTTCATTTTAAAAGCAATATGTCTAACACAAAGCCATGTTACATATATCACATACATGATTCCTTTCCTTTCTATGTACACTGCTGGCACCGTAAATGCAACACAAAGAAAGACAAAAGATAGCACAACAAAATTTATTTTGTAGATAACATGTTGACCTAGAATCAAATGATTAAATTTTTAGACTTCTGTGGTTCCCTGCCAGAATCAGTAGCCAGAGTAGCCGCCATTGTTGGAGATCACCGCTGCCACACGCCTCGACATTGATTCAAAGAGACTTTGGATGTGTTCTTGGGGTACAGCATGCACAGCAGCTTCCACACGTTGCCAAAGTTGATCTAGTGGGGGCAGCTGGGGGTGTAATCTGGGTCAATCGTTGAGCAACCATGGACCACATGTTTTCTAACGGCGAAAGATTCGGAGAGCGAGCCAGCCAGGGAAGCAATTCAATCTGGTGATTGACGAAGAACATTTGCACAATGCGTGCCACGCATGGTAGCGAATTATCCTGTTGAAATATGGCTGTGACCAAGCCGTGAAGGTAAGGAAGGACAACTGGCATTTTAAAGTACCGGCAATGCGTACTAGAGTAGTGCGAGAGTGATATCCAATACCGGCCCATACCATAATACCCGGTGCAGGACCATTAAGCATAACGCAGCTGTTAAGCATCCTCTCTCCACTGCGTCTCCAGACTCGAATCGAACCATCGTTGTGTTGCAGACAGATGCGTGACTCGTCAGTAAAGACAACTTCATTTCATTCTGCATCCACATCCTTTTTTCATCGCACCATTGGCGGCGGAGACGTCTGTGGTTCTGCGTCAAGAGTAGACCAAGCAATGGACGTCTTGCGAACAGACCACTCTGCTGTAAACGGCGTTGAATGGTACGCGCAGACACTGAATGATGCTGTTGTATGGTTAAATTATAAGCATAGTTGACAAGTTCAATTATACATAATGTTTAGCAGTCCAGTAATAAGTATTACTTGAACGCAACGATTGGCGTTCAAATGTACGCATAAAGAAATGAAACAAACGTGAGAACGGTAAAATTGAGTGGAGTTGAGAACAGCTTTTGCTGATGGCAGTTGTTCATTGGAATCCGATCGTCGATTGTGACGTCACGATGCTATCTGGCACTCAGGAGTTCTCAATAGTTTACATCGCTTGTCGTGAAAGTGATGCAATATGTTAATTATATTAGTGTATAAATATAGATCGCTACTGCTGTGATATTGGTAGCAGTTGATGTTTTCTCAGCAGCTGACTCTCTGCTGCACTCATGTCTTTGAGCAAGGTGTCAGTTAAATGTTTTTTTTTTTAACTTTTTCATTGTAAAATGTCACTGTAAATTTCATCTTTTATCTTCAATAATGTGATTGTTCTCGAAATTCTTGTCTTTGATAAAGTCTACACGTTATTCATTTTTTAGATCCTGTTATATGCTAATTGTTAATTTTTACACTTTAAATGGAAGTGTAGAACTTAAGATAGAACGACAGATGCGTTACAGACTCAATGTGCTATGCTATGGTTCGTGATGTGACTGAGCAATCCGTCACTGCCATGCACACAATTTGCCTGTCCTCATGTGAAGTGGTACACTGAGGTGAATGCGATCGACCACGTCGGTCCGTCGTATCATCCTGCATCCAACGGTCACTTATCCGCAGTACAGTTGTTTGGTTTCGTCCAACACGATTACAGATTTTCCTGAAAGATAATCCACAATCTCGGTAGGCAACTATCCTTCCTCTGTTGAACTCGGATACTTGATCAAAAACTAATAGGTGTTTTGTACGAGACATAACTGATCGTTTTTTGAAAAAACCACAAGAAAAATACAACTGCCGAACCTGAAATCGTCGAAATATCCAAGAATTAAATAGTGCTTTGAGTAGGCGCCACAGGCGTGCGTGATGTGTGTATGCGCTGAAATTCTAATCGTTTGCATGTCTCACCTCCGCTAATGCATGTTGTAAATTTCATGTCATGTGTGTGCTTCCTTCAGAGTGTTTCATTTACGGTGGCCAGCAGTGTATATGTAAAAATTGCTTTAGATTACTCGTTTTTAAAAAAATGGAGAAGCACTTGTCATAAACATGAAATTTTTTACTTTGTATGAATCTGTAAATCTTTCTTTAAATGATTACTTCTACGGAAGACTTTGTTGCATATTTCACAAATATAAGTTTTTCCTTGGTATGAACCTGTAAATGTGCTTTAATAGCACTAGATTGAGAAAACCCTTTGCAGCGTATTTCATTTCTAAGGCTTTTTCTTACTATGAATATGCAAATGTGCTTTTAAATTACTAACCTGAGAAAAACCCTTGTTGCATTTTTCACAAACATAAGGCTTTTCCTTTGTATGAATCCTTAAATGTCTTTTTAAATTATCATTTCTAGAAAAACTATTGTTGCATATTTCACAAACATAAGGTTTTTCCTTGGTGTGAATCCGTAAATGTACTTTTAAAGTACTAGATTGATAAAACCCTTTGCTACATATTTCGCAAATGTAAGGCGTTTCCTTACTATGAATACGCAAGTGTACTTTTAAATGATTAGCTTGAGAAAAACCTTTGTTGCATATTTCACAAACATAAGGTCTTTCCTTTGTATGAATCTGTAAATGCCTTCTTAATTTATCCCTTCTAGAAAAACCTTCATTACACATTTCACAAACATAAGGTTTTTCCTCGGTATGAATCCGTAAATGTAATTTCAAAGTACGAAATAGAGAAAACCATTTGCTACATATTTCACAAATGTAAGGCTTTTCCTTACTATGAATACGCAAATGTCCTTTTAAATTACAAGCTTTAGAAAAACCTTTGTCGCATCTTTCACAAACATAAGGCTTTTCCTTTGTATGAATCCGTAAATGTTCTTTTAAAGAACTAGAATGAGAAAAACCTTTGTTGCACATTTCACAAATGTAAGGCTTTTCCTTACTATGTATACGCAAATGTACTTTTAAATTAGAAGCTGTAGAAAATCCTTTGTTACATATTTCACAAACATAAAATTTTTCCTTGGTATGAATCCATAAATGTGCATTTAAAGTTCTTGCATGAGAAAAATTTTTGTTACATACTTCACAAACATAAAGTTTTTCTTTTATATGAATTTTTAAATGCCTTTTTAAATGATCAGTTCTAGAAAAACCTTTGTTGCAAATTTCACAAACATAAGGTTTTTCCTCAGTATGAATCCGTAAATGTGTTTTGAAATTACTAATTTGAGAAAATCTTTTGTTACATATTTTACAAATGTAAGGCTTTTCCTTACTATGTATACGCAAATGTACTTTTAAATGATTAGGTCGAGAAAAACCTTTGTTGCATATTTCACAAACATAAGGTTTTTTCTTTGAATGAATCCGTAGAGGGTTTTTTAAATCACCACTACTAGAAAAATCCTTTTTGCTTATTTTATAAGCATAAGACTTTTCCTTTGTATGTATCTGCAAATGCGCTTTTAAATAACTATTTTGAGAGAAAGAGTTGTAGCATATTTCACGAAGAGTTTTTCCTTGGTGTAAATCCATACATGTGCTTTTAAATTACTATTTTGAGAAAAACCTTTGTTGTGTATTTCATAAGCAAGAGGCCTTTCATTATCATGAACATGTAAGTGATGTTCTAAGTTATCATATTGAGAGAAAGCAATTTTGCTTAAGTAAAATGAGCAAATTGCTTTTCAAAAAGATGCGATTAAATCTTTTTTTCAATCTACATGGAAGAAAAGGATTCTTGCACTCTTGTTCAGAATGAGTTTATTACATCTGTAAAAGAAAAAAAAATCAATATAATGTAGAACATGTTTGCAAAAATTTAATCTACATCATAAAAAAAAATCAGCTAGATATAAGAGCTTAAAAGAATCAGTTAAGAAATTTTTTTTTATGTTATCTGAAGAAATTAGTTGGCTTTTAGATAGCGCTTTTATTGAATCAAGTTCTAAAATATGTATTAAATATTAGTTATTAAAAATATATTGAAGCAATACTTTACAATTATGATTATGTTAACATATGCAATGATATGAAACTAAACGAATATCATGATAAAATATCAATAGCCTCATGGAGGAGAATTCTATGAAGGTGCATACTGCACACAAAACAATAAGCATATATAAAATTGTAGGAAATAAAGCATTGTAAAGCCTTCATTTTACCTGTTTGATTATTAGTTTAAATTATTGCTGAGATTAGGATTTAAAAGAAAGTCATTGGCAAAAATCTACATAATTCATAACTTTTAACAACATTGTATACCATAAAAAAATATTTCTAAAATTACAAACAGTTTTTCAATGCATGATTTTAAAAATTTTTTTATAAGGCTTTGAAGTTGGAAAAATATTTCATATAATGTGATTTAATTTTTTTATGAAGAGGATAATTTACACAAGAAATTAAGCATGAATTAAGACTATTTCGCAAAAAAGGGTAATGTAAATGAAATAAATACATTGATATTAAATAACAGAACAAACATCACTTTATTCAAGGAATAAAGTGACCATTTTAACTGAATGGTCTTTGTCACAATTTCATAAAAGGCATTTTTCCTTAAGCCATGTGGCCAGCAGTCCCATGTTAAATAAAAATTTGAAATGTAGAGCAGCCAACAGCATGGTTATTTCTCTATTGAAGTTAAAAGATATGAAGTTCTGAGAAATCAATGAGAGCTGAGGTGTCACACTTCTTACACCATTGGTTTAAAATTACAAAATCCATTGGAAAAAATTAGCCTTTCTTCAAAGTGTAATAAATATAAGGAATCAATAATTCCAGGGAATAAAACATTTCATTTTATATTAGTCTTATATAGAATGTAATGGTAGTTTCAATGAAGAAAACAGAAAATTTCATTAAACACTTTGTTCAAATTTGTTACAAGAGCCTTCTTTGTACTTGATAACAGGGACATCTTAAGGCATGCACCAACTGGGCTCTTTTCGCTCTCAACTCAGCCTTTATAAGATCATGATTCAAAAAATTTCAATGGTACAATGTTATTTCTGGTTGTATAATCCAAAAACTCGAGAATTCCTGACAATAAATCAACTGATTATATGGTGATGACTGTTGTTCATGTATAAGGCCTAGGCTTACCATCAATAATCATTTAATCAAAAGACGGTAGTGGCCGAGCCAGTCTGTATGATTGTATGTCATGCACATTTGTTTCGAGTCATTGTTTCTACAAGTATTTAACAACATTTGCTACTATTTTTATAGCCTGCATATGAGGCATGCATTTGTGTAAGGGCCCAGGGCCTCAGGAAGTCTTAAGACATCTCTGATTCAAAAGCACTGTAGTAAACAGTGATGCACCAAGTAATTATAACTTCGATCAATGATTCATCCTTTGTACATCAAAGTGAACTCCATTTAATAAGCGAATTTTCATACTACTCTTAATCAGAATTCAATATACAAACATTTGGCTATATAAAGTTTAGGAGCAATTATAACCAGCATTGAAAAATTTGATAGCTGCAGAATATTGTACAGTACTATGCTGAACTTTCATGATAGATGGGATTGAGTGATAACTGTGTAAGTTTAATTCGTGTGAAACTGGAGAAAATAGGTTTGTAGTGTTAAATAATTTTTTGTAAAAGGATTATTGACATATTTTTCAAATATAAGTTACAGATTTATAAAGATGTACAGCAATGAAATGTTACTAACATACAGAAAATTCAGTGAAATCATAAGTTGGAATTTATATATTGGAACTTGAAAGAAGGATGTGAAATATGAATGATAAACTGGAAACAACATGCAAAGGATACAAATCAGTCAAAATTTGACAATGTGCAGCTTAATTCAAATCTTTCTTATGAATTGAGGAAAAGCTGATAAGTTTGGATGTTCCAGAATTAAACATATAGATCTCTTCTGGTGATATTACTCTTTTTGAACAAAATACTTTTTGATAGAGACTTCCTCCAAAAACTCTGTAACAAACAGTGGCGTAATGTACACTCCCACACAGCGGAGGGGAGGAGGATTTTAGCAGACCCAAAGCCTGACTATTGCCATTAACACAGATTTTTTCAAAATTCGCTTTACATTTTTTAAAATACACTTTTTAAGCAATTTTCCAATTGGCAATCTAACATCATTCAAAATCAAAACTTTAATATGCTCATTAGAGATATATTTAATCCAATAACGAAATCAAACTTTTTATTTATTTGTTGCAATTCCAGCTGTGTGAGATACTTTTCCTCAGTGTGGGTTTTCTTTTTAAACTTTAATTACTAACAGATAAAACAAAAGTCAGATGGAGAATCAGATAAAATGCTAGGAAGATATAAAAATCTTCACACTGTTTATTATTACAGTATACTTTACATTAGCTGTAGGGAGAAAAAAAAGACATGATTTACTTTTTCTGAAGCAGCAGGTTAGCTTATTGACGTCTTTAGTCTCCACCCCCGTGCTTCATTTCAATTTAGCGAAGTCATAAATAATGTACATCAGTTAAGCTTTTTTCATATAAAATAGTATTACGATACTTAGAAAAGCATAGAGAGCATTTTAAACGATTATTTGGTCTTAGATGTATGAGTATTCAATTAAACAAAGCATAATGGAATGTATCCGTTTTTTATTTCTCTTTCATTAAATCATTTTTGCATCATACAAAAAATCTCCTTATTGAAGTTGTAGTATTTATGCTAGAATATAATCAAATTTTAGGTCAAACTCATCCCGGGATTCAGAACGAAGAATAAGGTAAGTGATACCTTTTTTCTTACGTAAAAATTTCAAATCAAAAATTATTTTACAGCGTTCGTGTTTTGTATTGTTTTTACTTAAATTACCTGTCTCAACTATTGTTCAATTTTTCCATTTTAATAAATACTCTCTAATGTTATGCATTATTTACTTCATTTACTCGGACTCCGGTTGATTTATTACTCAGTTAAACACTTGCCTCCGAAAGTCTGTGTACAGATGATTATCTTTCATATTCATGCAAAGATTGCTAATTAAAGAAGTCTTTATGAATCAATACAATTTTTATTGATTCCTCTAACACCGAAAATTCAAATAATATAAGCAACAATAACTTGATTACTACAAAAAATAATACAAATATTTATTACTGGAGAACGACGCAAATCATGTGCTTTAAAAGTCTGAATATACTAAAAAAAAAATTTACAATAATGGATTATAACTAAAAATTATTACTTTTTAAGCTATTCCGTTCTGTCTATAACACTCTCAGCATATCTAGCAGGGATTCAACTAGATAAGTTGTCTTTTTTGTGGTTATTTTGTTCCATTCTTCTACTATGACAAATTTGCGCATTTCCTTGGTTGTTATTATATTCTCCTTAATTATTCACTGGAGTATATCCCATGAATGTTGCATTGTGCGTAGGTTTGGGGACTAGGATGGCTTACGAAATTGGTTTGGGACATTGCAGAAAAGCCATGGCTTCACAATGTGAGCCATTTGCTTGGTATCATAACTTGTGCTTGGTATCATAACTGGCTGCCAGTTTCTCGGCACTTGCCGGGTTATTTTACTTCAATAAGTTCAAGTAATCAATTTCGTGCATTGTTAATTCAACAAATTCCAGATTATCAGCCCGAAGGCTTCCTACGTACCCCCAAATTTTATGCCTCTTCCTCTATGTTTAATAGTCAAAAATAGATTATCTTTCTTAAGATCTATGCAGGAATTTTTGTCCTTTTTGATGCCAAAATACAAAAACTACTTTCAATTGAATCTATTAATTTTTCAAAAAATTATGTGTTCTATTTAGATTTTTTTTTGGCAAAGGTCATTCTGTTAGCTCTGCCCACTCGAGAGATGAATGGTTTCTTGAGTACAACTCGGTCATGATAGTCATCCTGTTTCAGTTCTCTTCGAATTGTGGTTAAAGTCACACTTTTTTTTTGCAATATCTCAACAACACTTTTAGCTATTTGTGAAGCTCATAGTCTTGAATTTATTTCTATAGAGCATATTACAAAGCAAGATTCTTGTAGTGACACTGCAGAAGGGCAGCAGGATTTTGGATTGGACGTTAAATTTTTAGTTGATTTGTAGTTTATGAACACTTTTTGAATCAATAAATATCTTCAACTAGCAGTTTCATCAATTGCTTTAAAAATTTAAGTCTTTTCTGAAAATCCTTGGTGATGATTTTTCTTTCAATAATTTTTTTTTGTTACCTGCCATGAAATCATTCAAGTTTCCAAACCTTAAATCCTAAATTAATCGTGAAAATAGCTTATAATTACTGAAAAACATGATTTAATGCAATTATTTTACAATAAAAGGTATTTAAAAGCTCTATTTTGTAAGTGCGGGGGTGGTTGGTGATTATTTGAAGGTATGTCTTGTTTTTTCATGTTAAGGTGAATTTTGTTGTATTATGAATAAGGCAATTTTTTGAAGAATCTCTGACAGGTGTGTTGATTTTCTGAAGTGAGATTTTAATAGTAATTAGAGCATAAACGTGTAGGAAGATTTTTGAGGAAAGTGTGTTTAATATTAAATATTTTTACGTGGTGTGTAAAGGTACATTATGTTATGGTTTTGCAATCTTTTGTATATAAATAAGACTAGCTGAAATGCCCGTTCTTCATACGGATTAAGTTTAAAAAACCAAAATTCATCTATTATAGCAATCAAAATATTTTTTTAGGGAGGGTAAAACCCTGTATTAACTAGTTTAACAAAAAATTAAAAATATTTTTTTCAAATGAATGTTTACATTATAAATAATTTTAAACAAATTGCAATTTGGCCTAAAAATAAATAATTTAACAAAAACAAATATTTCAATTTGAGAGAAAATTAGCATGCTAAAGAGTAAATAGATATGAATGAATGCAAATATAAATAAAAATTATTAGAAATGTGATAGCAGTAGTAAGTTTCTGCTATGGGAACTATGGGTGAAATAACTTGCAATAGATAAATCAAAAGAAAAAATTAATGATGATAAAGTGATTCTCACTAAATGCTATCATAAATAAGAAACATTAGGAAACTTTCAACTGAAAAAAAATTTAATTAGTATTATATGAGGTATGGATGCAATGCTATCTAACATCTCTGTAATACATTTAATATAGAGTATTAAATGTAATTCAGTACTAAAAAAATTTAATTAGTATGAACTAAAACCAAAAAATCTACCTAAAACAGATAAAACAGGTCCCCATTGAAATAGCCCAGAACCAACAACAGTACTAAATGATACAAATAATAAATCATGTTGCTAAATAATTAACCATTATAAATGATACAGTTTTCTGGTTTGCAAGATTGTCAGAAGGGCAAAAATAAGTCATGATGAAAAATTTGTTCAAGGGGTGCATCTTATCATAGTTTCAGCGAATAGCCCCCTTTTTGTTAAAAAAAAATTCTGATTTTTTTCCCACTTAAAACAAAGATGAGTTCTTTTCGGTCATAGGGACCATAAGGGAAAAAACAGTGACACTCAAAAAAAAACATTCAAGTTTCTCATAAATAGGAAGCATTATCTTCACAATATTACCAACATGTTAACAGCAATTAATTTGAATTTGGTGCCATTTTCTTTCTGTATTATTTTAAGCAATATTTTTCTACAATGAAGAAAACATTGAATATGCCGGTGAAGGAAGAATAGCAATAATCTTTATTTTTAACGACAGAAAATGGCATGGATATGTAAAACATGAAACATTTATATGTAAAAAAATGTATGCAATGCATTTGTATGTATGCAATCAGTGAAGAACAGATTGGCAGAAGGAAAATTACTCTGATGAGCATTTAATCACATCCATAGTTTCCGTGTCCGTTGATAGTTTTCCGAACAAATGTTTTTTTTACAAACAAATGGACATGACGTGAGAATAAAAGCAGGCGAGAAGTGAAGGTGTAGTTTCATTGATTGTAAAAAAAAAACCTTTGATATTTGTATCATGAATAGGTAATCATGATCTAAGATTCTGTTTATAAATAGCATCACAAATTATTGTTCCGCTTAAAAACTCAGTTTTGAACTAAAAAACACACACACATTTCATAAAATCTTAAATATTTAAAATTGATAAAAGAAATAAAATAAATACATATCAAAGTACCCTTACATATAGTAATTATAATATTAATCCAAACCAAAAAGCTACTTTAAATAGATAAATTAAAGTTTGATTTTAAAGAAACTACCATAAGCAGCTCAGAACAAAAGAAGCATGTCAAAAAATCTATTATGTAAATAGAAATTCTAATTTAAATCACAACATTAACAATCAGATAATCCCTATTAGTTAGAAATGAATGTCCTTTTCTTTAGTTACATTTTTCTACTTTTTTTTTTACAATTGAAAAACATGGAATTTGCCAATAGAAGGAAAAGGGTACATATTGGAGTAACCGCAACAAAATTTGCACCACAATATCAAAATAACAGATTCTTATATGTTTTATATGAAGAAAAAGTCAAATTTTGGTGAAAAAAGTGACGTTTTGACTCTAATACATAAGTATCAGGAAAAGCAGTACCCTTTTTCTTTTTCAATGGAAGGAAATGTTGGTGCTAACTTTTT
>BMAO01011044.1:0-19900 GCA_019973975.1 Trichonephila clavata | reverse complement strand
ACATTTTTTGGATATTTGGCAGGGGAGACGTCATGAACAGGGAAAAATTTCTAACTCCTATTCCAACCAAACTCAATTTTCTTATTTAAAATCCGACGCTGATCACGAATACATGTAGCGCTTTTCAAAATTTCAATTAGATCAAAAGTTATTGCAATAATAAATTTCACATTTTTTGGATATTTGGCAGGGGAGACGTCATGAACAGGGAAAAAATTTCTAACTCCTATTCCAACCAAACTCAATTTTCTCATGTAAAATCCGACGCTGATCACGAATACATGTAGCGCTTTTCAAAATTTCAATTAGATCAAAAGTTATTGCAATAAAAAATTTCACATTTTTTGGATATTTGGAAGGGGAGACGTCATGAACCGGGAAAAAATTTCTAACTCCTATTCAAACCAAACTCAATTTTCTATTTAAAATCCGACGCTGATCACGAATACATGTAGCGCTTTTCAAAATTTCAATTAGATAAAAGTTATTGCAATAATAAAATTTCACATTTTTTGGATATTTGGAGGGGAGAGTCATGAACAGGGAAAAATTTCTAACTCTATTCAACCAACTCAATTTTCTTATGTAAATCCGACGCTGATCACGAATACATGTAGCGCTTTTCAAAAATTTCAATTAGATCAAAGTGTATTGAAATAATAAAATTTACATTTTTTTGGATATTTGGCAGGAGACGTCATGAACAGGGAAAAAATTTCTAACTCCTATTCCAACCAAACTCAATTTTCTTATTAAAATCCGACGCTGATCACGAATACATGTAGCGCTTTTCAAAATTTCAATTAGATCAAAAGTTATTGCAATAATAAAATTTCACATTTTTTGGATATTTGGCAGGGGAGACGTCATGAACAGGGAAAAATTTCTAACTCCTATTCAACCAAACTCAATTTTCTTATTTAAAATCCGACGCTGATCACGAATACATGTAGCGCTTTTCAAAATTTCAATTAGATCAAAAGTTATTGCAATAATAAAATTTCACATTTTTTGGATATTTGGCATTGGGGAGACGTCATGAACAGGGAAAAAATTTCTAACTCCTATTCCAACCAAACTCAATTTTCTTATTTAAAATCCGACGCTGATCACGAATACATGTAGCGCTTTTCAAAATTTCAATTAGATCAAAAGTTATTGCAATAAAAATGTTCACATTTTTTGGATATTTGGAAGGGGAGACGTCATGAACAGGGAAAAAATTTCTAACTCCTATTCAACCAAACTCAATTTTCTTATTTAAAATCCGACGCTGATCACGAATACATGTAGCGCTTTTCAAAATTTCAATTAGATCAAAAGTTATTGCAATAATAAAATTTCACATTTTTTGGATATTTGGCAGGGGAGACGTCATGAACAGGGAAAAAATTTCTAACTCCTATTCCAACCAAACTCAATTTTCTTATTTAAAATCCGACGCTGATCACGAATACATGTAGCGCTTTTCAAAATTTCAATTAGATCAAAAGTTATTGCAATAATAAAATTTCACATTTTTTGGATATTTGGCAGGGGAGACGTCATGAACAGGGAAAAAATTTCTAACTCCTATTCCAACCAAACTCAATTTTCTTATTTAAAATCCGACGCTGATCACGAATACATGTAGCGCTTTTCAAAATTTCAATTAGATCAAAAGTTATTGCAATAATAAAATTTCACATTTTTTGGATATTTGGCAGGGGAGACGTCATGAACAGGGAAAAAATTTCTAACTCCTATTCCAACCAAACTCAATTTTCTTATTTAAAATCCGACGCTGATCACGAATACATGTAGCGCTTTTCAAAATTTCAATTAGATCAAAAGTTATTGCAATAATAAAATTTCACATTTTTTGGATATTTGGCAGGGGAGACGTCATGAACAGGGAAAAAATTTCTAACTCCTATTCAACCAAACTCAATTTTCTTATTTAAAATCCGACGCTGATCACGAATACATGTAGCGCTTTTCAAAATTTCAATTAGATCAAAAGTTATTGCAATAATAAAATTTCACATTTTTTGGATATTTGGCAGGGGAGACGTCATGAACAGGGAAAAAATTTCTAACTCCTATTCCAACCAAACTCAATTTTCTTATTTAAAATCCGACGCTGATCACGAATACATGTAGCGCTTTTCAAAATTTCAATTAGATCAAAAGTTATTGCAATAATAAAATTTCACATTTTTTGGATATTTGGCAGGGGAGACGTCATGAACAGGGAAAAAATTTCTAACTCCTATTCCAACCAAACTCAATTTTCTTATTTAAAATCCGACGCTGATCACGAATACATGTAGCGCTTTTCAAAATTTCAATTAGATCAAAAGTTATTGCAATAATAAAATTTCACATTTTTTGGATATTTGGCAGGGGAGACGTCATGAACAGGGAAAAAATTTCTAACTCCTATTCAACCAAACTCAATTTTCTTATTTAAAATCCGACGCTGATCACGAATACATGTAGCGCTTTTCAAAATTTCAATTAGATCAAAAGTTATTGCAATAAAAAATTTCACATTTTTTGGATATTTGGCAGGGGAGACGTCATGAACAGGGAAAAAATTTCTAACTCCTATTCAACCAAACTCAATTTTCTTATTTAAAATCCGACGCTGATCACGAATACATGTAGCGCTTTTCAAAATTTCAATTAGATCAAAAGTTATTGCAATAATAAAATTTCACATTTTTTGGATATTTGGCAGGGGAGACGTCATGAACAGGGAAAAAATTTCTAACTCCTATTCAACCAAACTCAATTTTCTTATTTAAAATCCGACGCTGATCACGAATACATGTAGCGCTTTTCAAAATTTCAATTAGATCAAAAGTTATTGCAATAATAAAATTTCACATTTTTTGGATATTTGGCAGGGGAGACGTCATGAACAGGGAAAAATTTCTAACTCCTATTCAGCCAAACTCAATTTTCTTATTTAAAATCCGACGCTGATCACGAATACATGTAGCGCTTTTCAAAATTTCAATTAGATCAAAAGTTATTGCAATAATAAAATTTCACATTTTTTGGATATTTGGCAGGGGAGACGTCATGAACAGGGAAAAATTTCTAACTCCTATTCAACCAAACTCAATTTTCTTATTTAAAATCCGACGCTGATCACGAATACATGTAGCGCTTTTCAAAATTTCAATTAGATCAAAAGTTATTGCAATAATAAAATTTCACATTTTTTGGATATTTGGCAGGGGAGACGTCATGAACAGGGAAAAATTTCTAACTCCTATTCAACCAAACTCAATTTTCTTATTTAAAATCCGACGCTGATCACGAATACATGTAGCGCTTTTCAAAATTTCAATTAGATCAAAAGTTATTGCAATAATAAAATTTCACATTTTTTGGATATTTGGCAGGGGAGACGTCATGAACAGGGAAAAAATTTCTAACTCCTATTCCAACCAAACTCAATTTTCTTATTTAAAATCCGACGCTGATCACGAATACATGTAGCGCTTTTCAAAATTTCAATTAGATCAAAAGTTATTGCAATAATAAAATTTCACATTTTTTGGATATTTGGCAGGGGAGACGTCATGAACAGGGAAAAATTTCTAACTCCTATTCCAACCAAACTCAATTTTCTTATTTAAAATCCGACGCTGATCACGAATACATGTAGCGCTTTTCAAAATTTCAATTAGATCAAAAGTTATTGCAATAATAAAATTTCACATTTTTTGGATATTTGGCAGGGGAGACGTCATGAACAGGGAAAAATTTCTAACTCCTATTCCAACCAAACTCAATTTTCTTATTTAAAATCCGACGCTGATCACGAATACATGTAGCGCTTTTCAAAATTTCAATTAGATCAAAAGTTATTGCAATAAAAAATTTCACATTTTTTGGATATTTGGCAGGGGAGACGTCATGAACAGGGAAAAAATTTCTAACTCCTATTCAACCAAACTCAATTTTCTTATTTAAAATCCGACGCTGATCACGAATACATGTAGCGCTTTTCAAAATTTCAATTAGATCAAAAGTTATTGCAATAATAAAATTTCACATTTTTTGGATATTTGGCAGGGGAGACGTCATGAACAGGGAAAAAATTTCTAACTCCTATTCAACCAAACTCAATTTTCTTATTTAAAATCCGACGCTGATCACGAATACATGTAGCGCTTTTCAAAATTTCAATTAGATCAAAAGTTATTGCAATAATAAAATTTCACATTTTTTGGATATTTGGCAGGGGAGACGTCATGAACAGGGAAAAATTTCTAACTCCTATTCAACCAAACTCAATTTTCTTATTTAAAATCCGACGCTGATCACGAATACATGTAGCGCTTTTCAAAATTTCAATTAGATCAAAAGTTATTGCAATAATAAAATTTCACATTTTTTGGATATTTGGCAGGGGAGACGTCATGAACAGGGAAAAAATTTCTAACTCCTATTCAACCAAACTCAATTTTCTTATTTAAAATCCGACGCTGATCACGAATACATGTAGCGCTTTTCAAAATTTCAATTAGATCAAAAGTTATTGCAATAATAAAATTTCACATTTTTTGGATATTTGGCAGGGGAGACGTCATGAACAGGGAAAAAATTTCTAACTCCTATTCAACCAAACTCAATTTTCTTATTTAAAATCCGACGCTGATCACGAATACATGTAGCGCTTTTCAAAATTTCAATTAGATCAAAAGTTATTGCAATAATAAAATTTCACATTTTTTGGATATTTGGCAGGGGAGACGTCATGAACAGGGAAAAAATTTCTAACTCCTATTCCAACCAAACTCAATTTTCTTATTTAAAATCCGACGCTGATCACGAATACATGTAGCGCTTTTCAAAATTTCAATTAGATCAAAAGTTATTGCAATAATAAAATTTCACATTTTTTGGATATTTGGCAGGGGAGACGTCATGAACAGGGAAAAAATTTCTAACTCCTATTCAACCAAACTCAATTTTCTTATTTAAAATCCGACGCTGATCACGAATACATGTAGCGCTTTTCAAAATTTCAATTAGATCAAAAGTTATTGCAATAATAAAATTTCACATTTTTTGGATATTTGGCAGGGGAGACGTCATGAACAGGGAAAAAATTTCTAACTCCTATTCAACCAAACTCAATTTTCTTATTTAAAATCCGACGCTGATCACGAATACATGTAGCGCTTTTCAAAATTTCAATTAGATCAAAAGTTATTGCAATAATAAAATTTCACATTTTTTGGATATTTGGCAGGGGAGACGTCATGAACAGGGAAAAAATTTCTAACTCCTATTCAACCAAACTCAATTTTCTTATTTAAAATCCGACGCTGATCACGAATACATGTAGCGCTTTTCAAAATTTCAATTAGATCAAAAGTTATTGCAATAATAAAATTTCACATTTTTTGGATATTTGGCAGGGGAGACGTCATGAACAGGGAAAAAATTTCTAACTCCTATTCAACCAAACTCAATTTTCTTATTTAAAATCCGACGCTGATCACGAATACATGTAGCGCTTTTCAAAATTTCAATTAGATCAAAAGTTATTGCAATAATAAAATTTCACATTTTTTGGATATTTGGCAGGGGAGACGTCATGAACAGGGAAAAAATTTCTAACTCCTATTCAACCAAACTCAATTTTCTTATTTAAAATCCGACGCTGATCACGAATACATGTAGCGCTTTTCAAAATTTCAATTAGATCAAAAGTTATTGCAATAATAAAATTTCACATTTTTTGGATATTTGGCAGGGGAGACGTCATGAACAGGGAAAAAATTTCTAACTCCTATTCCAACCAAACTCAATTTTCTTATTTAAAATCCGACGCTGATCACGAATACATGTAGCGCTTTTCAAAATTTCAATTAGATCAAAAGTTATTGCAATAATAAAATTTCACATTTTTTGGATATTTGGCAGGGGAGACGTCATGAACAGGGAAAAAATTTCTAACTCCTATTCAACCAAACTCAATTTTCTTATTTAAAATCCGACGCTGATCACGAATACATGTAGCGCTTTTCAAAATTTCAATTAGATCAAAAGTTATTGCAATAAAAAATTTCACATTTTTTGGATATTTGGCAGGGGAGACGTCATGAACAGGGAAAAAATTTCTAACTCCTATTCAAACAAACTTTTCTTATTTAAAATCCGACGCTGATCACGAATACATGTAGCGCTTTTCAAAATTTCAATTAGATCAAAAGTTATTGCAATAATAAAATTTCACATTTTTTGGATATTTGGCAGGGGAGACGTCATGAACAGGGAAAAAATTTCTAACTCCTATTCCAACCAAACTCAATTTTCTTATTTAAAATCCGACGCTGATCACGAATACATGTAGCGCTTTTCAAAATTTCAATTAGATCAAAAGTTATTGCAATAATAAAATTTCACATTTTTTGGATATTTGGCAGGGGAGACGTCATGAACAGGGAAAAAATTTCTAACTCCTATTCAACCAAACTCAATTTTCTTATTTAAAATCCGACGCTGATCACGAATACATGTAGCGCTTTTCAAAATTTCAATTAGATCAAAAGTTATTGCAATAATAAAATTTCACATTTTTTGGATATTTGGCAGGGGAGACGTCATGAACAGGGAAAAAATTTCTAACTCCTATTCAACCAAACTCAATTTTCTTATTTAAAATCCGACGCTGATCACGAATACATGTAGCGCTTTTCAAAATTTCAATTAGATCAAAAGTTATTGCAATAATAAAATTTCACATTTTTTGGATATTTGGCAGGGGAGACGTCATGAACAGGGAAAAAATTTCTAACTCCTATTCCAACCAAACTCAATTTTCTTATTTAAAATCCGACGCTGATCACGAATACATGTAGCGCTTTTCAAAATTTCAATTAGATCAAAAGTTATTGCAATAATAAAATTTCACATTTTTTGGATATTTGGCAGGGGAGACGTCATGAACAGGGAAAAAATTTCTAACTCCTATTCAACCAAACTCAATTTTCTTATTTAAAATCCGACGCTGATCACGAATACATGTAGCGCTTTTCAAAATTTCAATTAGATCAAAAGTTATTGCAATAATAAAATTTCACATTTTTTGGATATTTGGCAGGGGAGACGTCATGAACAGGGAAAAAATTTCTAACTCCTATTCCAACCAAACTCAATTTTCTTATTTAAAATCCGACGCTGATCACGAATACATGTAGCGCTTTTCAAAATTTCAATTAGATCAAAAGTTATTGCAATAATAAAATTTCACATTTTTTGGATATTTGGCAGGGGAGACGTCATGAACAGGGAAAAAATTTCTAACTCCTATTCCAACCAAACTCAATTTTCTTATTTAAAATCCGACGCTGATCACGAATACATGTAGCGCTTTTCAAAATTTCAATTAGATCAAAAGTTATTGCAATAATAAAATTTCACATTTTTTGGATATTTGGCAGGGGAGACGTCATGAACAGGGAAAAAATTTCTAACTCCTATTCCCAAACTCAATTTTCTTATTTAAAATCCGACGCTGATCACGAATACATGTAGCGCTTTTCAAAATTTCAATTAGATCAAAAGTTATTGCAATAATAAAATTTCACATTTTTTGGATATTTGGCAGGGGAGACGTCATGAACAGGGAAAAAATTTCTAACTCCTATTCCAACCAAACTCAATTTTCTTATTTAAAATCCGACGCTGATCACGAATACATGTAGCGCTTTTCAAAATTTCAATTAGATCAAAAGTTATTGCAATAAAAAATTTCACATTTTTTGGATATTTGGCAGGGGAGACGTCATGAACAGGGAAAAAATTTCTAACTCCTATTCAACCAAACTCAATTTTCTTATTTAAAATCCGACGCTGATCACGAATACATGTAGCGCTTTTCAAAATTTCAATTAGATCAAAAGTTATTGCAATAAAAAATTTCACATTTTTTGGATATTTGGCAGGGGAGACGTCATGAACAGGGAAAAATTTCTAACTCCTATTCAACCAAACTCAATTTTCTTATTTAAAATCCGACGCTGATCACGAATACATGTAGCGCTTTTCAAAATTTCAATTAGATCAAAAGTTATTGCAATAATAAAATTTCACATTTTTTGGATATTTGGCAGGGGAGACGTCATGAACAGGGAAAAAATTTCTAACTCCTATTCCAACCAAACTCAATTTTCTTATTTAAAATCCGACGCTGATCACGAATACATGTAGCGCTTTTCAAAATTTCAATTAGATCAAAAGTTATTGCAATAATAAAATTTCACATTTTTTGGATATTTGGCAGGGGAGACGTCATGAACAGGGAAAAAATTTCTAACTCCTATTCAACCAAACTCAATTTTCTTATTTAAAATCCGACGCTGATCACGAATACATGTAGCGCTTTTCAAAATTTCAATTAGATCAAAAGTTATTGCAATAATAAAATTTCACATTTTTTGGATATTTGGCAGGGGAGACGTCATGAACAGGGAAAAATTTCTAACTCCTATTCCAACCAAACTCAATTTTCTTATTTAAAATCCGACGCTGATCACGAATACATGTAGCGCTTTTCAAAATTTCAATTAGATCAAAAGTTATTGCAATAATAAAATTTCACATTTTTTGGATATTTGGCAGGGGAGACGTCATGAACAGGGAAAAAATTTCTAACTCCTATTCAACCAAACTCAATTTTCTTATTTAAAATCCGACGCTGATCACGAATACATGTAGCGCTTTTCAAAATTTCAATTAGATCAAAAGTTATTGCAATAATAAAATTTCACATTTTTTGGATATTTGGCAGGGGAGACGTCATGAACAGGGAAAAAATTTCTAACTCCTATTCAACCAAACTCAATTTTCTTATTTAAAATCCGACGCTGATCACGAATACATGTAGCGCTTTTCAAAATTTCAATTAGATCAAAAGTTATTGCAATAATAAAATTTCACATTTTTTGGATATTTGGCAGGGGAGACGTCATGAACAGGGAAAAAATTTCTAACTCCTATTCAACCAAACTCAATTTTCTTATTTAAAATCCGACGCTGATCACGAATACATGTAGCGCTTTTCAAAATTTCAATTAGATCAAAAGTTATTGCAATAATAAAATTTCACATTTTTTGGATATTTGGCAGGGGAGACGTCATGAACAGGGAAAAAATTTCTAACTCCTATTCAACCAAACTCAATTTTCTTATTTAAAATCCGACGCTGATCACGAATACATGTAGCGCTTTTCAAAATTTCAATTAGATCAAAAGTTATTGCAATAAAAAATTTCACATTTTTTGGATATTTGGCAGGGGAGACGTCATGAACAGGGAAAAAATTTCTAACTCCTATTCCAACCAAACTCAATTTTCTTATTTAAAATCCGACGCTGATCACGAATACATGTAGCGCTTTTCAAAATTTCAATTAGATCAAAAGTTATTGCAATAATAAAATTTCACATTTTTTGGATATTTGGCAGGGGAGACGTCATGAACAGGGAAAAATTTCTAACTCCTATTCAACCAAACTCAATTTTCTTATTTAAAATCCGACGCTGATCACGAATACATGTAGCGCTTTTCAAAATTTCAATTAGATCAAAAGTTATTGCAATAAAAAATTTCACATTTTTTGGATATTTGGCAGGGGAGACGTCATGAACAGGGAAAAATTTCTAACTCCTATTCAACCAAACTCAATTTTCTTATTTAAAATCCGACGCTGATCACGAATACATGTAGCGCTTTTCAAAATTTCAATTAGATCAAAAGTTATTGCAATAAAAAATTTCACATTTTTTGGATATTTGGCAGGGGAGACGTCATGAACAGGGAAAAAATTTCTAACTCCTATTCAACCAAACTCAATTTTCTTATTTAAAATCCGACGCTGATCACGAATACATGTAGCGCTTTTCAAAATTTCAATTAGATCAAAAGTTATTGCAATAATAAAATTTCACATTTTTTGGATATTTGGCAGGGGAGACGTCATGAACAGGGAAAAAATTTCTAACTCCTATTCCAACCAAACTCAATTTTCTTATTTAAAATCCGACGCTGATCACGAATACATGTAGCGCTTTTCAAAATTTCAATTAGATCAAAAGTTATTGCAATAATAAAATTTCACATTTTTTGGATATTTGGCAGGGGAGACGTCATGAACAGGGAAAAAATTTCTAACTCCTATTCAACCAAACTCAATTTTCTTATTTAAAATCCGACGCTGATCACGAATACATGTAGCGCTTTTCAAAATTTCAATTAGATCAAAAGTTATTGCAATAATAAAATTTCACATTTTTTGGATATTTGGCAGGGGAGACGTCATGAACAGGGAAAAAATTTCTAACTCCTATTCAACCAAACTCAATTTTCTTATTTAAAATCCGACGCTGATCACGAATACATGTAGCGCTTTTCAAAATTTCAATTAGATCAAAAGTTATTGCAATAATAAAATTTCACATTTTTTGGATATTTGGCAGGGGAGACGTCATGAACAGGGAAAAAATTTCTAACTCCTATTCCAACCAAACTCAATTTTCTTATTTAAAATCCGACGCTGATCACGAATACATGTAGCGCTTTTCAAAATTTCAATTAGATCAAAAGTTATTGCAATAATAAAATTTCACATTTTTTGGATATTTGGCAGGGGAGACGTCATGAACAGGGAAAAAATTTCTAACTCCTATTCAACCAAACTCAATTTTCTTATTTAAAATCCGACGCTGATCACGAATACATGTAGCGCTTTTCAAAATTTCAATTAGATCAAAAGTTATTGCAATAATAAAATTTCACATTTTTTGGATATTTGGCAGGGGAGACGTCATGAACAGGGAAAAAATTTCTAACTCCTATTCCAACCAAACTCAATTTTCTTATTTAAAATCCGACGCTGATCACGAATACATGTAGCGCTTTTCAAAATTTCAATTAGATCAAAAGTTATTGCAATAAAAAATTTCACATTTTTTGGATATTTGGCAGGGGAGACGTCATGAACAGGGAAAAAATTTCTAACTCCTATTCAACCAAACTCAATTTTCTTATTTAAAATCCGACGCTGATCACGAATACATGTAGCGCTTTTCAAAATTTCAATTAGATCAAAAGTTATTGCAATAATAAAATTTCACATTTTTTGGATATTTGGCAGGGGAGACGTCATGAACAGGGAAAAAATTTCTAACTCCTATTCAACCAAACTCAATTTTCTTATTTAAAATCCGACGCTGATCACGAATACATGTAGCGCTTTTCAAAATTTCAATTAGATCAAAAGTTATTGCAATAATAAAATTTCACATTTTTTGGATATTTGGCAGGGGAGACGTCATGAACAGGGAAAAAATTTCTAACTCCTATTCCAACCAAACTCAATTTTCTTATTTAAAATCCGACGCTGATCACGAATACATGTAGCGCTTTTCAAAATTTCAATTAGATCAAAAGTTATTGCAATAATAAAATTTCACATTTTTTGGATATTTGGCAGGGGAGACGTCATGAACAGGGAAAAAATTTCTAACTCCTATTCAACCAAACTCAATTTTCTTATTTAAAATCCGACGCTGATCACGAATACATGTAGCGCTTTTCAAAATTTCAATTAGATCAAAAGTTATTGCAATAAAAAATTTCACATTTTTTGGATATTTGGCAGGGGAGACGTCATGAACAGGGAAAAAATTTCTAACTCCTATTCAACCAAACTCAATTTTCTTATTTAAAATCCGACGCTGATCACGAATACATGTAGCGCTTTTCAAAATTTCAATTAGATCAAAAGTTATTGCAATAATAAAATTTCACATTTTTTGGATATTTGGCAGGGGAGACGTCATGAACAGGGAAAAAATTTCTAACTCCTATTCCAACCAAACTCAATTTTCTTATTTAAAATCCGACGCTGATCACGAATACATGTAGCGCTTTTCAAAATTTCAATTAGATCAAAAGTTATTGCAATAATAAAATTTCACATTTTTTGGATATTTGGCAGGGGAGACGTCATGAACAGGGAAAAAATTTCTAACTCCTATTCCAACCAAACTCAATTTTCTTATTTAAAATCCGACGCTGATCACGAATACATGTAGCGCTTTTCAAAATTTCAATTAGATCAAAAGTTATTGCAATAATAAAATTTCACATTTTTTGGATATTTGGCAGGGGAGACGTCATGAACAGGGAAAAAATTTCTAACTCCTATTCCAACCAAACTCAATTTTCTTATTTAAAATCCGACGCTGATCACGAATACATGTAGCGCTTTTCAAAATTTCAATTAGATCAAAAGTTATTGCAATAATAAAATTTCACATTTTTTGGATATTTGGCAGGGGAGACGTCATGAACAGGGAAAAAATTTCTAACTCCTATTCAACCAAACTCAATTTTCTTATTTAAAATCCGACGCTGATCACGAATACATGTAGCGCTTTTCAAAATTTCAATTAGATCAAAAGTTATTGCAATAATAAAATTTCACATTTTTTGGATATTTGGCAGGGGAGACGTCATGAACAGGGAAAAAATTTCTAACTCCTATTCCAACCAAACTCAATTTTCTTATTTAAAATCCGACGCTGATCACGAATACATGTAGCGCTTTTCAAAATTTCAATTAGATCAAAAGTTATTGCAATAATAAAATTTCACATTTTTTGGATATTTGGCAGGGGAGACGTCATGAACAGGGAAAAAATTTCTAACTCCTATTCAACCAAACTCAATTTTCTTATTTAAAATCCGACGCTGATCACGAATACATGTAGCGCTTTTCAAAATTTCAATTAGATCAAAAGTTATTGCAATAATAAAATTTCACATTTTTTGGATATTTGGCAGGGGAGACGTCATGAACAGGGAAAAAATTTCTAACTCCTATTCCAACCAAACTCAATTTTCTTATTTAAAATCCGACGCTGATCACGAATACATGTAGCGCTTTTCAAAATTTCAATTAGATCAAAAGTTATTGCAATAAAAAATTTCACATTTTTTGGATATTTGGCAGGGGAGACGTCATGAACAGGGAAAAAATTTCTAACTCCTATTCAACCAAACTCAATTTTCTTATTTAAAATCCGACGCTGATCACGAATACATGTAGCGCTTTTCAAAATTTCAATTAGATCAAAAGTTATTGCAATAAAAAATTTCACATTTTTTGGATATTTGGCAGGGGAGACGTCATGAACAGGGAAAAAATTTCTAACTCCTATTCAACCAAACTCAATTTTCTTATTTAAAATCCGACGCTGATCACGAATACATGTAGCGCTTTTCAAAATTTCAATTAGATCAAAAGTTATTGCAATAATAAAATTTCACATTTTTTGGATATTTGGCAGGGGAGACGTCATGAACAGGGAAAAAATTTCTAACTCCTATTCAACCAAACTCAATTTTCTTATTTAAAATCCGACGCTGATCACGAATACATGTAGCGCTTTTCAAAATTTCAATTAGATCAAAAGTTATTGCAATAATAAAATTTCACATTTTTTGGATATTTGGCAGGGGAGACGTCATGAACAGGGAAAAAATTTCTAACTCCTATTCCAACCAAACTCAATTTTCTTATTTAAAATCCGACGCTGATCACGAATACATGTAGCGCTTTTCAAAATTTCAATTAGATCAAAAGTTATTGCAATAATAAAATTTCACATTTTTTGGATATTTGGCAGGGGAGACGTCATGAACAGGGAAAAAATTTCTAACTCCTATTCAACCAAACTCAATTTTCTTATTTAAAATCCGACGCTGATCACGAATACATGTAGCGCTTTTCAAAATTTCAATTAGATCAAAAGTTATTGCAATAAAAAATTTCACATTTTTTGGATATTTGGCAGGGGAGACGTCATGAACAGGGAAAAAATTTCTAACTCCTATTCAACCAAACTCAATTTTCTTATTTAAAATCCGACGCTGATCACGAATACATGTAGCGCTTTTCAAAATTTCAATTAGATCAAAAGTTATTGCAATAAAAAATTTCACATTTTTTGGATATTTGGCAGGGGAGACGTCATGAACAGGGAAAAATTTCTAACTCCTATTCAACCAAACTCAATTTTCTTATTTAAAATCCGACGCTGATCACGAATACATGTAGCGCTTTTCAAAATTTCAATTAGATCAAAAGTTATTGCAATAAAAAATTTCACATTTTTTGGATATTTGGCAGGGGAGACGTCATGAACAGGGAAAAAATTTCTAACTCCTATTCCAACCAAACTCAATTTTCTTATTTAAAATCCGACGCTGATCACGAATACATGTAGCGCTTTTCAAAATTTCAATTAGATCAAAAGTTATTGCAATAAAAAATTTCACATTTTTTGGATATTTGGCAGGGGAGACGTCATGAACAGGGAAAAAATTTCTAACTCCTATTCAACCAAACTCAATTTTCTTATTTAAAATCCGACGCTGATCACGAATACATGTAGCGCTTTTCAAAATTTCAATTAGATCAAAAGTTATTGCAATAAAAAATTTCACATTTTTTGGATATTTGGCAGGGGAGACGTCATGAACAGGGAAAAATTTCTAACTCCTATTCAACCAAACTCAATTTTCTTATTTAAAATCCGACGCTGATCACGAATACATGTAGCGCTTTTCAAAATTTCAATTAGATCAAAAGTTATTGCAATAATAAAATTTCACATTTTTTGGATATTTGGCAGGGGAGACGTCATGAACAGGGAAAAAATTTCTAACTCCTATTCCAACCAAACTCAATTTTCTTATTTAAAATCCGACGCTGATCACGAATACATGTAGCGCTTTTCAAAATTTCAATTAGATCAAAAGTTATTGCAATAAAAAATTTCACATTTTTTGGATATTTGGCAGGGGAGACGTCATGAACAGGGAAAAATTTCTAACTCCTATTCCAACCAAACTCAATTTTCTTATTTAAAATCCGACGCTGATCACGAATACATGTAGCGCTTTTCAAAATTTCAATTAGATCAAAAGTTATTGCAATAAAAAATTTCACATTTTTTGGATATTTGGCAGGGGAGACGTCATGAACAGGGAAAAAATTTCTAACTCCTATTCAACCAAACTCAATTTTCTTATTTAAAATCCGACGCTGATCACGAATACATGTAGCGCTTTTCAAAATTTCAATTAGATCAAAAGTTATTGCAATAAAAAATTTCACATTTTTTGGATATTTGGCAGGGGAGACGTCATGAACAGGGAAAAAATTTCTAACTCCTATTCAACCAAACTCAATTTTCTTATTTAAAATCCGACGCTGATCACGAATACATGTAGCGCTTTTCAAAATTTCAATTAGATCAAAAGTTATTGCAATAAAAAATTTCACATTTTTTGGATATTTGGCAGGGGAGACGTCATGAACAGGGAAAAAATTTCTAACTCCTATTCCAACCAAACTCAATTTTCTTATTTAAAATCCGACGCTGATCACGAATACATGTAGCGCTTTTCAAAATTTCAATTAGATCAAAAGTTATTGCAATAAAAAATTTCACATTTTTTGGATATTTGGCAGGGAGACGTCATGAACAGGGAAAAATTTCTAACTCCTATTCAACCAAACTCAATTTTCTTATTTAAAATCCGACGCTGATCACGAATACATGTAGCGCTTTTCAAAATTTCAATTAGATCAAAAGTTATTGCAATAAAAAATTTCACATTTTTTGGATATTTGGCAGGGGAGACGTCATGAACAGGGAAAAAATTTCTAACTCCTATTCCAACCAAACTCAATTTTCTTATTTAAAATCCGACGCTGATCACGAATACATGTAGCGCTTTTCAAAATTTCAATTAGATCAAAAGTTATTGCAATAAAAATTTCACATTTTTTGGATATTTGGCAGGGGAGACGTCATGAACAGGGAAAAAATTTCTAACTCCTATTCCAACCAAACTCAATTTTCTTATTTAAAATCCGACGCTGATCACGAATACATGTAGCGCTTTTCAAAATTTCAATTAGATCAAAAGTTATTGCAATAAAAAATTTCACATTTTTTGGATATTTGGCAGGGGAGACGTCATGAACAGGGAAAAATTTCTAACTCCTATTCCAACCAAACTCAATTTTCTTATTTAAAATCCGACGCTGATCACGAATACATGTAGCGCTTTTCAAAATTTCAATTAGATCAAAAGTTATTGCAATAAAAAATTTCACATTTTTTGGATATTTGGCAGGGGAGACGTCATGAACAGGGAAAAAATTTCTAACTCCTATTCAACCAAACTCAATTTTCTTATTTAAAATCCGACGCTGATCACGAATACATGTAGCGCTTTTCAAAATTTCAATTAGATCAAAAGTTATTGCAATAATAAAATTTCACATTTTTTGGATATTTGGCAGGGGAGACGTCATGAACAGGGAAAAATTTCTAACTCCTATTCCAACCAAACTCAATTTTCTTATTTAAAATCCGACGCTGATCACGAATACATGTAGCGCTTTTCAAAATTTCAATTAGATCAAAAGTTATTGCAATAAAAAATTTCACATTTTTTGGATATTTGGCAGGGGAGACGTCATGAACAGGGAAAAATTTCTAACTCCTATTCCAACCAAACTCAATTTTCTTATTTAAAATCCGACGCTGATCACGAATACATGTAGCGCTTTTCAAAATTTCAATTAGATCAAAAGTTATTGCAATAAAAAATTTCACATTTTTTGGATATTTGGCAGGGGAGACGTCATGAACAGGGAAAAATTTCTAACTCCTATTCAACCAAATCAATTTTCTCATTTAAAATCCGACGCTGATCACGAATACATGTAGCGCTTTTCAAAATTTCAATTAGATCAAAAGTTATTGCAATAAAAAATTTCACATTTTTTGGATATTTGGAGGGGAGACGTCATGAACAGGGAAAAAATTTCTAACTCCTATTAACCAAACTCAATTTTCTTATTTAAAATCCGACGCTGATCACGAATACATGTAGCGCTTTTCAAAATTTCAATTAGATCAAAAGTTATTGCAATAAAAATTTCACATTTTTTGGATATTTGGCAGGGGAGACGTCATGAACAGGGAAAAATTTCTAACTCCTATTCCAAAACATCAAAATTGAGATCAAAAGTTATTGCAATAAAAAATTTCACATTTTTTGGATATTTGGAGGGGAGACGTCATGAACAGGGAAAAAATTTCTAACTCCTATTCAAACCAAACTCAATTTTCTTATTTAAAATCCGACGCTGATCACGAATACATGTAGCGCTTTTCAAAATTTCAATTAGATCAAAAGTTATTGCAATAAAAAATTTCACATTTTTTGGATATTTGGCAGGGAGACGTCATGAACAGGGAAAAAATTTCTAACTCCTATTCAACCAAACTCAATTTTCTTATTTAAAATCCGACGCTGATCACGAATACATGTAGCGCTTTTCAAAATTTCAATTAGATCAAAAGTTATTGCAATAAAAAATTTCACATTTTTGGATATTTGGCAGGGGAGACGTCATGAACAGGGAAAAAATTTCTAACTCCTATTCCAACCAAACTCAATTTTCTTATTTAAAATCCGACGCTGATCACGAATACATGTAGCGCTTTTCAAAATTTCAATTAGATCAAAAGTTATTGCAATAAAAAATTTCACATTTTTTGGATATTTGGCAGGGAGACGTCATGAACAGGGAAAAAATTTCTAACTCCTATTCCAACCAAACTCAATTTTCTTATTTAAAATCCGACGCTGATCACGAATACATGTAGCGCTTTTCAAAATTTCAATTAGATCAAAAGTTATTGCAATAAAAAATTTCACATTTTTTGGATATTTGGAAGGGGAGACGTCATGAACAGGGAAAAAATTTCTAACTCCTATTCAAACCAAACTCAATTTTCTTATTTAAAATCCGACGCTGATCACGAATACATGTAGCGCTTTTCAAAATTTCAATTAGATCAAAAGTTATTGCAATAATAAAATTTCACATTTTTTGGATATTTGGCAGGGGAGACGTCATGAACAGGGAAAAAATTTCTAACTCCTATTCCAACCAAACTCAATTTTCTTATTTAAAATCCGACGCTGATCACGAATACATGTAGCGCTTTTCAAAATTTCAATTAGATCAAAAGTTATTGCAATAATAAAATTTCACATTTTTTGGATATTTGGCATTGGAGACGTCATGAACAGGGAAAAAATTTCTAACTCCTATTCCAACCAAACTCAATTTTCTCATGTAAAATCCGACGCTGATCACGAATACATGTAGCACTTTTCAAAATTTCAATTAGATCAAAAGTTATTGCAATAAAAAATGTTCACATTTTTGGATATTTGGCAGGGAGACGTCATGAACAGGGAAAAAATTTCTAACTCCTATTCAACCAAACTCAATTTTCTTATTAAAATCCGACGCTGATCACGAATACATGTAGCGCTTTTCAAAATTTCAATTAGATCAAAAGTTATTGCAATAATAAAATTTCACATTTTTTGGATATTTGGCAGGGGAGACGTCATGAACAGGGAAAAAATTTCTAACTCCTATTCCAACCAAACTCAATTTTCTTATTTAAAATCCGACGCTGATCACGAATACATGTAGCGCTTTTCAAAATTTCAATTAGATCAAAAGTTATTGCAATAAAAAATTTCACATTTTTTGGATATTTGGCAGGGAGACGTCATGAACAGGGAAAAAATTTCTAACTCCTATTCCAACCAAACTCAATTTTCTTATTTAAAATCCGACGCTGATCACGAATACATGTAGCGCTTTTCAAAATTTCAATTAGATCAAAAGTTATTGCAATAAAAAATTTCACATTTTTTGGATATTTGGCAGGGAGACGTCATGAACAGGGAAAAAATTTCTAACTCCTATTCAACCAAACTCAATTTTCTTATTTAAAATCCGACGCTGATCACGAATACATGTAGCGCTTTTCAAAATTTCAATTAGATCAAAAGTTATTGCAATAAAAAATTTCACATTTTTTGGATATTTGGCAGGGAGACGTCATGAACAGGGAAAAAATTTCTAACTCCTATTCCAACCAAACTCAATTTTCTTATTTAAAATCCGACGCTGATCACGAATACATGTAGCGCTTTTCAAAATTTCAATTAGATCAAAAGTTATTGCAATAAAAAATTTCACATTTTTTGGATATTTGGCAGGGAGACGTCATGAACAGGGAAAAAATTTCTAACTCCTATTCCAACCAAACTCAATTTTCTTATTTAAAATCCGACGCTGATCACGAATACATGTAGCGCTTTTCAAAATTTCAATTAGATCAAAAGTTATTGCAATAATAAAATTTCACATTTTTTGGATATTTGGCAGGGAGACGTCATGAACAGGGAAAAAATTTCTAACTCCTATTCCAACCAAACTCAATTTTCTTATTTAAAATCCGACGCTGATCACGAATACATGTAGCGCTTTTCAAAATTTCAATTAGATCAAAAGTTATTGCAATAATAAAATTTCACATTTTTTGGATATTTGGCAGGGAGACGTCATGAACAGGGAAAAAATTTCTAACTCCTATTCCAACCAAACTCAATTTTCTTATTAAAATCCGACGCTGATCACGAATACATGTAGCGCTTTTCAAAATTTCAATTAGATCAAAAGTTATTGCAATAAAAAATGTTCACATTTTTTGGATATTTGGAAGGGGAGACGTCATGAACAGGGAAAAATTTCTAACTCCTATTCCAACCAAACTCAATTTTCTTATTTAAAATCCGACGCTGATCACGAATACATGTAGCGCTTTTCAAAATTTCAATTAGATCAAAAGTTATTGCAATAATAAATTTCACATTTTTTGATATTTTTTGAGGACGTCATGAACAGGGAAAAAATTTCTAACTCCTATGC
>BMAO01011043.1:0-22161 GCA_019973975.1 Trichonephila clavata | reverse complement strand
AGAAACTAAATTAGTATGAACAACAATAGTAGAATATCTAAAAAGATAAAAAAAACCTATATTGAATCAAACTATGATGAAGAACAGTACTGAAAAAAGTTAAAGCAAAACGTATCGCCAAAATTGAATTTTTTAAACATTTTTAAAAATATTCCTCAAAAATAATTGTTAATTTTGATGCAAAGAACAATAAATGTATTAATACAATGATAAATATCTCTTGTGATGATTGAGATACCTATCATATATGGATAGTACAATATGTTTAAAATATTATAACATCGAATCGAAAAAATTTCGTTAATTGGCACGATCTGCCACCAATAAAGGAATATCATTCTTACGTTTATTCAAACGCACTAATTTTGCTATCGTATGCTCGCAAATTACTCTTCTTTTATAGTTTGTACTGTTCTTGCATATGTTCAAGCACAATAATCTTGATTAAAGATAATATTATTTTAATTGGTTAATTCTTTTGTATTATTCTTCTCTTATTCTGCTGTGAAAAAATGTTTAAAATTTGGAACTTATTTTCTTTGAAGCGAACGCAGTAAGTATTTCCTAAAATATGGTCTAATACGTAAGTACCCGAAAGAGAATAAGAGGAATAAGAAACGTAACGGAACTGCAAGACAACATATAGATTCGTACTTATTCGTATTTATAGAGCTACATAAGTAAAACTCTGTTGCACGATTTTGAACGCAACTACTGTGTTCTGGTCATCTAAATATTGTAGTTATTAGATCTTTCGTTTATTTCAAGTGTGCGCGTTTTCTTAAAATGCAATATATTTATTTCTTCTAAATCTACGCCTGTTTATTTGTATTCCGCTATAGTCTTAGGCCCGATTAAAATCACGCCAAACAGGCTAATAGATGGAATGTGGATTTTTTCAAGATGGCCCTCGCACCTCGCGAAAAATGAAGAATAAAAAAATATTACTGAAACTTGATGGAGCAATTGAGAACTGTAGAATTACAACCATCTAAAACGATTTAAAAGAGGAATAAGAAGAAATTCCCTGGGTTTTCCAAGTAAAACAGCGCAGAAAAGTGAAGAAAGAAACTGAATGTAAGAAATTTCAAAATAACGATAGAAAAAGAAATTAAAATAAATGAAAGCAGTAAAAAATTAAAAATAAATAAATAAATCGTGTGAGGCCGAAAAAGAATTAAATACTAAAAAAGCGACTTTATTATGAAAAGCGAAAAAAATTAGGAAATCATTTATTAAAAATAAAACAGTGAAATTAGCTATTTACTATACCATGAAAAAAATTCTGCCTGACAGATTTGTCATTATATCTGTTGGAGTTCACCCCATAAAATATACAATAAAAAATTCGACCAAAAAAAATTTTTTTTTTTTTTTTTTTTGAAAAAAAGTTGTGAGTCTTTACCAGATTTATCACATTCCATTCCGAGAAATCAGTAAAATCTTAACTAAGATACGAAAAAGAAATTCAATCCCTTAAAAAAATTAAATCGACCAAAATAGGGAACTCTAAATTTTGGTATATTATTATTTCAAGTATGCCATGGAACCTTAAAAGCTTGAAGATTTGAAATGACTTCTGATAGTACAGACTTAAATATTTGTTTCTATTTAATTAGATAATAAAGTTAACGGTATACAGCCTTCAATAGTTCAATCACTTTTCCTTAAAATATGTGTGTCATAAAATAATAAATATACCACACTACTGAGATACATCAAAAACTTTTTTTCCTTTAAAACTGTCTGAAAATAACTAAAAACAAGTTCAACTCACTACTACTGTACAATAGAGAACCGATTATATCATTAAAACTTTTCTGAGTAAAATCGATAGAGAGAGAGAGAATATGACATTTTTATTATATTAATATAGCTTTACTTATAGTCTTAGAAAACCGTCGTCACTTAGGAAGCTCACGTTTTTACTGTATCTATTTACCTTTGCCCTGTCTTTAGAAACGTCCTCATTTAGGATGGTGACACATAGCATTATCGGTCCTTAGAAAGCGTCCTCATTTAGGATGCCGACTCATATCTTTACCCTGTCTTTAGAGACCGTCCACATTTAGGATACTGACTTCTAGCATTACCCTGTCTTTGGAGACCGTCCTCACTTAGAATGCTGACTCATAGCTTTACCCTGTCCTGGAAACTGGAGGGAACCGTTAAGGAATTCACGTTTATATTGAATCCGTATACCTGTACCTTGTCTTTGGACATCATCCATCATTACGGATACTGACGCATAGCTTTACCTTGTCTTAGGAAAACCTTCCTTGTTTAGGGTACAGACGCGTAGCTTTATTTTGTCTATAGACACCGTCTTCATTTAGAAAGCTGGTGTATTTTTATTGCGTCTACAAAGCATTACTCTCCACTTCCGCCCACCGTTTTTCACTTAAGAAGCTGACGTTTTTATTGCATCAAATTCGCTTTATTTGCTTTCGAATATCGTTTGCGAATGAATTACTGAATTATTTTTTGTTCATTTTATTAATAAAATATGCTCCATATCTTTCTTTCAGTAAATAAATTGTTAGAATTCAACTGCAGTAAACACGTTTGATAAAAATATCTTAGCTTTAATATCTTAGAATTATCCATTTTTTTTTATAATTTTTAATTTATTCGCTTTCAATAATAATTTACCAATTTTTTAAGTATGAATTCCTTCTTCATAATAAATATATATAACGTCAAAATATTATCGTTAAAAATGTCTGGCGTAAAATTGCAACAGTACTCTTTTCATCTTCAATTTCTTAATTATTTCTAAAAACAGACATGTTTTAATGTAAAATTTTCTTCACATTTTTGACTCTTCCAAATAATTGATAGAATATGAAATGTAATCCATATTCTGTCCATATTCTAATATCTGTCAGAAAATATGCAAGGGAAGGTAGCACTTGTAGTCCGAATAATATTCTTAACGACTAAATTACAATAAATATTAAGCTAAAACCCTTTAGAAAGATATACTGTGATTTTCTTTTATATATAAAGGGCATATAACATGTTGATCTACTTTAAGTATTTTTTAAAATATATTCTTCAAAGTATAAGACAGGGTTTCACCAAAAGTCCTAATAGGTCAAGGGTTCCATGATTCGGTAAAATTTAAAGACCACTGGTTTAAACCAACTATTCACATATTATCCAACTATTCCATGTTACCCACCATTTATCCTATTTTAAACAATTTTTTTAACAACAAAATAAATATTACTTTTGACAAGTATGATTCTTCACAATCGCTTATACTAAATATCCATGATGATTTTTTGGAGATTTTTTATCAAAAACCATTAAAGTTATTTTTAGAAGTGTAAAAGGTATTCCATAATATCATTCCATACTCTCATATAATATCATTATTTCCTTTCGCATTAATTCACTAACTCAGTTATTCTCAACTGCTGTATGTCATGGCACTTTTGTGTGCCACCTATTTTTTTTTAATTATTAATTATATTCTAAGAAAAAAATTAAAAACCCAAACCAAATCATTCACTTGTTTTAAAGAAAAAAAAATTATTCATAAAGCTGTTATTGACCATTTAACTATAATAGAGGAGAAAGTTATTCATTACTTTCCAAATTTAGAAAAAAAAATTGAATTGTGTTCGTAATCCATCTGTATAAGAATTGATTTTCAAAGAAGAGAGGAAGACTAATTTCGCTCAGTAATAATCCGTTAATTCATTTTGAATTAAAATGTGAGGCAATATCCCATAATAACCACACAAAAAAAGCTTTTAAAATATTGTTGCAATTTTCTACATCTTATTTGTGTGAATTTGGTTTTTCAGCATTTACAATATAAAAATGAAAAAAAAAAGATCGAGAGACTTTTAAATGTAGATGATGAAATGATAGTGGAATTATCATTTTTACGACCAAATATAAGCGAAAACATCACAAATCAAGTTCAAATTTCCCATTAAATGTATTCTTATATTTAATTTATAATTATTTACGCAATTAAATATTTTGACTTAATCGTATATATTATTTTATTTAACATGGAAATTTTATTTAACATCATAAACTATTTTACATTGTGCATTATAGATAAGTAAAATTCTTTTAATTTTTTTTTGTTTTTTTTTGTTTGTTTGTTTTTTGCTAGTGGTTTTGCAAAATTTTGAAATTGTTAAAAGTGCACCTGAACAAAAAAAAAGTTTGAGAATCACTGCATTAACTGTATATTTATTGCTTGGATGCGGCTTGAATTAAGAAAGAAAAGATATGTATAGGCACACACAGATGGTAAATTAATTTCGTGTGGTGTTTCGAGGGAAGAAAACAGAAACATATGGTTATCATTTACTAGCTTCGTTTAGATAAAAAAAAAAGTACAGTTCAAAGAACTGATATACAAGCAAAACAAATCACAAAACACTTAGAGAATAAACAAAAGCCTTATTTTTATGTAGAATCTGAAAAAAATTACACCCTGACGTTGCAAAAATCCAAATTTCTTGGTTTTTCTTTTTTTTTTTCAGTTATCTACTCTAGTGACAATTACTGATCATAAAATGTTAATGAAACTTTTCCAACAAAAGCTTAATTAAAAAACAAATAAACATGTTTTATAAACATTTACATAGCCGGCTGGGTTGCATAATTGGTTTGTTGCTGGCCTTCTGCACCCAAGGTTGCGGGTTCAACCCCGGCCCAAGTCGGTGGATTTTCATGCTGCAGAAAATAGACAGCAGTCATATCGTATTAAACGGCATGTAAAAGATCCCTAAAGTGTCTATCTGACTTAGGCGATCTCGGTAAAATTAAATCCTAGTACAGGTTCGCATCGTCAGAGCTCAAGTGCCTCCCTCTGTGGAGGAAACTGGATGTCAAAATTACCTGCGGTGATTGGTATCCGTCTATATGGCGCCGCACTAAAGAGTGAAACCAGCTTCTGGGATGTACTAGATCTGCAATGGTAAAAATACCAAAATAAATAAATACTTACATTGATATATTAGAATGCAAATCATTGAAAACCTTCAGTTTTTGCTCTCTTTCTTTTATTGAGAACATTTATAACCCGTGAAACCACAAAGTATCACACGGGTGCTTACCTAGAAGTAAGTGTGAAGCACATATCACAAAGAAGGATAACAGCACAAGCACATCCATGCCTTCTCTGGGGTTCGAACCCAGGCCTACGGCAAAGCAGTCAGCTTCACTAACCACCATACTGGATAGGCGGCTTCAGTTCTGCTTTGAGGCCTTTTATCTTAATGTGAATAAATTTATTAACACACTGGGAGAAGTCTTATTCCTTTCACCCACCGCAATATTATATCCGTGAAAAATCTCTTTTTAAAATAGTTAATAAACACTCTCAAAAAGATTTTGAACTCAGGAAGCGAAACCAATCAAAATGAAACTCATCGGAAATCGTGTGTTATGGGCTAGATATCCCTGCAGACAGAATTAAATAAATTTCTCTGCGCGGTTGGCAAAATACATTTGATACAATTGATGTGAAATACACTCATGTCCATAAATTAAGAATAATTGAAGTTCAGGCAAAGAAAGAGCCAGAAGCAAAACAAATGTTATTTATTTGTAAAACATTTTTATTAAACAAAAGGTAAAAAGCAAAAAAAAAGATGCTATATGCTTGATATCATTAATAAAAATTGAGATTTTTGCTCCCTGGAGCAATGACAAAATAAACCTTATTTACAAAAACCAATATTACATGCTTGATATGATGGTTAATACATAGTATGTCTCCCAGGCGATACAATACAGTCTGTACAGCGTCTAGGCATGCTGAGTATCAAATTATCGATCTGATCTATTACACCACTCATCAAGTAAGGCTCTCCGAAGTTCCGGCAGACATCTAGGAGGTGGTTGACGGACTGCAACTCGTCGGCCAAGCATATGTTCCACAGATGCTTTACTGGATCCAAGTCTGGTGAGAATGCTGGCCTGTCCATACGGGTGATATTCTCCGATTGTAGGTATTCGCTTACGATGTTTGCACGGTGAGGACTGGCGTTGTCATCCATAAATTCTGCGCTCATGGAGCCCTGAAACAAACATACATGTTGCTCTAGAAGGACATCTCAATAGATCTGGTTTGTCATGGTTCCAATTTGACCATGCAGGTCAGTACAAGAACCCAGAATAACCCCCCCCCCTCGGAAAAAGAGCAATCCTGTTCCATCGAAAAAGTTTTATTCAATAATGTTCTCTTGGTTGTAACGGGTTCCTGGTGCTCTCAATATCAGACCGGTGAGAATCAGACTACAAGCCAAACCTGGACTTGTCGGTAAACATCACACAAGCCTATTGTAGCGGTGTCTACAATGCATAATATCTACTCAAGGCTAACAACTAACAGCAGGCGACAGTGAGTTGCAGTAAGTGCAACCCATCAGACAGGTCTATGAGCATATAAACCAATCTGCTCTAAACGACTGTACATGGTCTGCCTTGAAACTGTCGTACCGGTTGTAATAAGGGACTATTCCTACTTCCCTATAACCCCCTCCCCCTTGTCTTCTCTCGGACCCGGTGTGGGAGGAACTAATTGATCAGCCGACATGATTCACTAAAATTGTTTTTTGTCGCAATATTTAACACAGACACAATAATAATCCAATTAAGATAGTTTTGATCAATAACTAGAGCGCGAAGGTGAGACCAGTTAGCATGGGGATAATATTTACGGACATTCAACTAATTTCTGCGATAACTTATACAAGTTCGTTTTTAACTCGGACGCGTACTAACAATTTACTCTTTAACTTCTATTTAAATAATGAGCACAATACCTGAACTCTTGTAATTCAAAAATCCTATAGCTGAGGCCTTGAACATTAAAGGTTGGCTTGTGTGTGATCACCTTGCATCCGAGCAATCCTCCCTTTGGTAATCATCAATTCTTACTTCACTAACTCCCAAAACTCGCGAATAGAGAATTTATGTAGTAAACTTAATTTGCATAACCCCGTTTTCTTATCTTAGGTGAAAGTTGGTTGAAATAATTATTTCCCTTAAAGTATCCCCAAGGTGTTAGTAGAGCCGCGTATAGATCCGTCACACGGCTGAAGAGAGTTGATGAGACAGGTCTGATGATGTGCTCCTTCTGTTTCTTTTGGCAGGAACTGCCAAATACCGGCCTTCATTCGACGTTGCACCTAGAGGAAAACCTGTGCTGTAACGTCTACTCACATTACCAACATCTTGGAATCGTTGCCAGTGCCTGGAGATGACACTCTGGGCAATTCCAAGTTCCTTGGACACTTCCAGCTGAGTGCGCCTAAATTCCAGAAGGTCGATAATTCTACAGCGTAAAAAAAACATCCAAATGCGTCCTTTGTGACATAACTATGCGGTTATTGCAATGAAGGGCTTTTAAAACGCTTGCGTACAATTTTACTTTTTTGCCTCTATATTCCTTATATATCCTCCTCTTACACTCTAGTCATTGTGTCGTACTATCAGTGTCATGCATATGACTCTTGAAGGTATGTATAGTCATTTTACAGATGATATATTTATATATTTTAGAGTTCGATTTCCACAGGACTCTGAATTATCCTTAATATGTGGACATGAGTGTATTTGACTGTCCATCTTTATTTTCTTCTCTTTCTTGTGTAGTTGGGCCATTCTTTTCTTGTCAGCATCTTCCAGAGACAGACGAACTTACAACCATCCTACCCTAGCACCAACGAGAGGCAGTGAACTAGTACTACGACACTGGACTTCAAAAATTGGTTTTATATTATAACAATGCTACAATTAAGGTGGATTCAGAAGAAGTTAAAATATTGTTATATCAGTTTCAAAAAACGTTTCTAGGCAATTGTTTTGCCTCGCCTCTGTTTCAGGGCTGCGAAGAACCTACTTTCTGGATACCTCTTGTGTACTCGTTTTTTCTAGTCTTTAGCATTTCGCGACTTTATCTGCATACATGCATACGTTACGTGAACCTTTAAGGCTTTAAAGTAGAACAATTCAAATGGAATATATGTTTTCTAAAATAAGATTTAGCTCCTAAATGATGCAATTAAAATCTTAAATTAAACAACGCAAAAAAGTTTTCTTTACACCAGCTCCAATTGAGAGAACAAAAACTGAATATTGATTCACTCCGTTAAATTTTTGTTTTGATGTTGCTGTTGCAGCTGTTGTTGTGTTGCTTATGCCACCTGTCTGACGTAGTCAGATCGAGGCCCACGAAATTCATCATGGCATCGGGCTAGAGATACGTCTGTCATTAGCCTAAGCTTTGAGCCCATGAAGGTGACAGCACGATTTTGCTCACGATAGATGGCGACACCATTCGGACCCACAGATTTAACGAGCACGTTCTCTGTTTGTACTCGGCGAGTATTTGGTGGCATTCGGCATCGAACCCAGGCCTTCAGGTCTGGGTTTTGATATGTTGTGATTTAAGTAATGAATATATGTGTGTACTCTATTTTAATATTATTTAGTTCCAACAGTTTATAGGAAATTTAATATTAGTTTATAGGATTTTAGGATAGGAAATTTAATATTAGTTTATTAGTTTATAGGATAGGATTAGTTTATAGGATTAGTTTATAGGATTTTAATATTATTTAGTTCCAACAGAAAGGAAAATATTTAACATTTTCTTATCACCAAATATGATTTTGTTTTTGTAATGATTGATTATTGACATAAGGAAATTTTTCTTTGTATGGCTTCACGCTATTTACACAGCGCGTCAAATAAGTTTTAAGACTCATCCCAGAGCGCAGGCTGTAATGGCGCCATGAGTGCAAATGCGCATGCGTCATAATGTCCATGGTCTTCTGGCATACTGCTAACAAGCTGTGTGCAGTTAGTTAAGTAGTTAAGAAAAGACAAGCGTTTATTACAGAAAGAGAGAGAGAAGGGAATTTCTTTGACAGTGATTTTTTAAGATGGGACAAAGTGCTGTTATCAGATTTCACGTAAAACTTGGTAAAAGTACTTCGGAAACATACCACAAATCATGAAACAAGTTTACGGTGACTGTTTTTTAAGTAGATAAACGTTTTTGTATGGCACAAACGTTTTTTGGGTGGAAGAGATACGGTAGAAGATGATCAGCGGAGTGGAAGACCAATTTCATCTAGAACACCCGAAATTATTGAGAAAGTACGAAATTTTGTGGCAAAAGATCACTGTGCAACATTAAGAATGATGGCAAGACTTTTTGAATAACAACAAAGGAACAATTCGAACCCTCTTGCATGAAGATTTGGGTAAAACAAAAGTGTGGGCTAAATTTGTTCCACAGACTTTATCCCATGAACAAAAAGCAATGAGAAGTGCACTTTGCAGAGACATTTCAGCCGCTGTAAGCGATCCAAACTTCTTAGTCCCTTGTTACTGGTGATGAAACATTGTTTATCTAATATGGCCCTGAAACAATATGACTCTTCAGGGTCATATTGGAAACACCATGTTTCATCACCTGTAACAAAGCTATAAAGTGCGGAATAGAAGTCAGAAAATTCACCAAAAGCCAAAAAAAAACAAGGAAAATTCCATTCAAAATCAAAACAATGCTCATTACATTCTTCGATGCCACAATGAATTTGTTCCAATTGGACAAACATTTACAGGTCAGTACTACTTAGCTGTTTTTAAGCGTTTGATGGCCAGAACTCGTCGCATTTGTCCAGAATATCGGATTGAAAGAAGTTGATGTTTGCAACGTGCAAATGCACCCTGTCACAACTCCCTTGCTGTTTGTCGATTTTTGCAAAAAAATATTGTCTGTGTGTTGAACCATCCATCGTATTCATCTGATTTAGCGCCCCCTGTGATTACTCCTTATTCTCAAAACTGAAAATAAAATCAAAAGGGTGTTTTTTGAGTATTTTTTGGCCCTCACAAGTAGCTTCGAATCATGCTTTGCATGCCATTCCACAAAGTGATTTACAACAGACATTCGATTCCTTAATAAATTGCCATAACAAGTGTATTGAAGCCGGAGAGTCCTATCTTGAATAAAAAACCATAACAGGAACAAATTTCTTTTTTTTTCCATTTCTTTTTACGGACCCAGTCTTAAAACTTATTTGCCGCACTGTATATTACCCATTTTTTTTTTACCAACTGTAGACGTAGGATTTGTGCTCTAAAAAGAAAGAACTGTAGATTGTAAAGTAACTTAATCCAATCCCTTCTAGAAGAAAACGACAAACGTTAAATTACCAATTTAATCGTAATAAATAAATTGGAAAACTTTAAAAAAAAGTTATATTATTATCATTTTGTGTGGGGGGGGTTATAAAAATATTAAGAAATATTAAAAAAAGGAATTTCGGAATTCGAAAAAATTTATTGAAGGAAAAAATGTGATATGAAAAACACACAACTAATAAGTACAGAAAAAGAACTTTCCTTTTCATTCAAAATCGTTATAAATATTTATTGCAAGATTAGTAAAAAAAGTATGATAGTGTTCAATCAATTTCTATTGCAATTTCTATTGTTAAATGAAATAAAACGCAATCGCAAATAGATAAAAAAAGAAAAAGATAAAATGATAGGACAAAAAATAAATTATCTGTTTTAAATTAAATTAAATTATTGCATAATTTAAATTTTCTGAAGAAAAGAGCAATAAAAAAAGAAATGATGAAAAAATTAATTTTAAAAAATAAGATTTGAAAAAGTAAGAAAAGTATATATATTGTTAGAATTTCAGCAATTTTATGGTTTAACTAGTTGTTACCCGCCCACTTCGCTGGGAATTTCATGATGTTTTATAAATTTTTACTGCTTATATATATGTATAAATTATTGATATCTAAGTCCTGCATTAAGAATTCGATTGTATTGAAAAATATACTTATACCTGTAACTGTCGCCTGTTGATAAAAAAAAGGGGCAGAACTCATGTAATTTGTGTTTTCTAAAAATCTCTAAAATTGAAGCACAGAATGATGTTTGCTCGGTCTGTTTTCACAAAACCAATTTTGTAGGGGAATTGCACAGTATGAAAGGAATCTGCTTAGCAAAATTTGAAGACTGTGCGTCCAATAAATTAAAAATGCACAAAAAATTATCAATAACCCCCCTTGAACCCCGCAACGCGGCCTAGGGGTCGATTTTCACAAAACACATTTTGTAGTGTATCTCTATCTTATGAGAGGAATCTGCTTACCAAATTTCAAACTGCGCGTCTAATAGTTAAAAAATAGAAATAATTATTTATATCTGCCCTTAACACCCCGCAACACCCCTTGGGGTCAATTTTTCCCAAACCTGTTTTGTAGCGGATATTTACTCCATGAAAGAAACATTCCTACCAATTTTCAAGCAGGGAGGTGAAGTAGTTTAAAAACGAAAATATTTATCTAGTACGCCACTAAATCCCCCGCAACGCCATTTAGAGGTCGGTTTTCACAAAACCTTCTTATAGCTGATCTCTACTCTATAAAAGAAATTTACTTATCAAATATAAAAACTGTGCGTCTAATAGTTTAAAAATGGAAATAATTATCTATAACGCCCCTAAGTCCCGCAACGCCACTTGAGGGCAATTTTCACGAAACCCATTTTGTAGCGTATCTGTACCCTATGAGAGGAATCTACTTTTACTAAGTTTCAAGACTGTACGTCTAATAACTTAAAAATCGGAATTTCTAACGCCCCTTAAACCCCCGCCCCCGCAAACAATTGCTGCTAATTTGAAATTACAAACAGACACTTCAATTTTATTTATTTGTATTGATATAGATTGGGATTATAATAACTATTGTTTAAATGTGACTAAAAATGTAAATAAAAAAAAGCAAGGATTAAAACTAACCGTAAAACTTATCAAATTTTTGTTTCTTGCATTGCTTTTTGCTTATGAAGCATTGATTTATTATTTTAAAAGTGCATCCGAAACAGCCGATGCTCTACTTAACTGAACAGTGAGATAACTATCATAAAAAAATTATGGCACGTGTCAGCGTATTATCATGTGCGCGTAACACTATTATGTCTCATGAAGAGCATCGGTCGCCAGTAACCAAAACAACGACTTCATTAGCTCAGCTTGGCGTTCAATTTGGCGTTCATCTTGGCATTCAGTTTCACGTTCACCCGTATAGTTTCCGTTCCCGTAAGAATACGGGATTAAAATATAGCCTATGTTACTCCCCGTTAATGTAGCTTTCCATTAGTGAAAGAATTTTTAAAATCGCACCAGCCGTTTTCGAGATTAGCCGGAACAAACAGACAGACAAAAATTTTAAAAATTGGTTTTTTGTTATGAGTACCGTATATACTTTTAGTGCATTAAGTAAAAAGCTGCTAATTTGAAATTACAAACAGACACTTCAATTTTATTTATTTGTATAGATGGCTTTTTGTTATGAGTACCGTATATACTTTTAGTGCATTAAGTAAAAAGCTGCTAATTTGAAATTACAAACAGACACTTCAATTTTATTTATTTGTATAGATTTAAACAGATTTTTTTTTATCATTTTGAGGTTAAAATAAGATAAATAAAAATGAGTCCCCCCTTCCCTCCGGACGCTAAAAAAAAGTTTGTGTATTTTTATCTCTATGTCTTTATCTTTTGAAAGAAGACTGGTTTGAGACTTATGCTGATTTAGTACTTCAAACTTTTAATTTATTTTTGAACAGTTATAATGTAAAACAAGCGAAGAAATTTTAAATTTTGTTTAAATACAAAAAAAAAAATCATTTTAAACGTTTTAATTTTTTTTTTTTTTCTATTTCCTTAGTTATTTTTTTTTTTAGATTAATCATTCAAAATTTGTTGAATCTTATTCAATTAATCCAATGTTTTTCTTATCAAATATAAAGCATGAAATATTCAAATTTAAATTATTCTGAGTCAGAAGTTTCTTACTATTTATTTTACTGTCTCCAAAATTGGCCGCTAAAAGACTCTGAGTATAAAGAAAATAATAGTGAAAAAATTACTACTGGGGGTAACAATGGTAGAAACAGACTTCGTAATTTGTTCACTGTTATCTTCATATGGTGGAAAAAAACCATTAAAGAAATGAGAAATACCAATTTTTGTAAAATTTTCGCAATTGTAGTTCTATTTGGGAATCTGAAAATATTTTAAATACGATCATATTTGTGTCGGAATCTGAGTACTATGTTATTTATCAGACAATAAGATATTTTCGTCGGCATCTGATCATTTTGCAGACGATAATTATCTTATGCCGATTGTATGACCGCTGAAATATATTTTCTTATTCCAAGGTCCGCATTGTTCAATTGCAGACAGTCACATTGCAGAATCTTTTTCCATCATTTTATTAAAAAATTATAGTTTGAAAAAAACTAAAAAACCCGCTTTTATACTGAATCGAACAAAAAAGTAAAAAAATAATTCTTAATAAAGAATAAAATGATTAACGAGAAAATGAATGTTATTGTGGTAAAAGCGTGGGGTTCTTTGTACTACATTTTTACACTAATTCAGCTTTTCGGAATAGAAGTTAGAAATTATAACAATTGATACATTTATAGAACACCCCATGCATTTACCCCAATGACATTCATTTTCTCGTTAATCATTTTATTCTTTATTAAGAGTTATTTTTTTACTTTTTAGTTCGATTCAGTATAAAAGCGTGTTTTTTAGTTTTTTTTTCAAACTATAATTTATTATTCATTTTTTAGTTCGAACTACAATAAAAGCGTGCTTTTTAGTTTTTTAAACTATCATTTATTCATTGTTGAATTTATCCTTGAGTTTGATATTTGAAGCTGGAATTACGTGGCTGTGGAATTAGTCTTGCTCTTCAATGGTTATTAATTAACGGGTCTGAAGTGTATTTATTCTCTACGTTTACGAGGCCTCGGATCGTTATATTAGATTCCGTCTCTTTTGAACAGGTCAAACAAATAAAAGTGTGTAAAGAAGAAAAAGTTCGAATTACAAAAAATTGTAATGTATCATGTTTTTTTACGGATTAAATATTATAAAATTCCTCCTTCTTGTTTTTGTTTTCTTTTTTTCCCATTTTCATGCATTGTCATCCACTTCCGAGCTATAGTCCGAATTTCAAGTCTCTAGCTCCTGGGAAAGTCACACAGTTTAAAATCAATTACAAAATTCCACCCGGATAGACATTAAAGAAAGCGAGTTATTGAAAACATGGTAATAATAAGTATCAATCGTTTTTTCACCTTTTAAACGTGTTCCTTTCATGTTAATTCGTATCATCATTTCTAAGCGTATTGCTTTATAAAAATAAAAAATATTTAGCAGTTAGAACGCAAATTATTTTTTTTCACATGCTCGAGCCTTTTTTTTTATTTTCATTTTCAGAAAAATGTTTATAATATAGTTAGAAATTGCTAACACACACCCTTCCTCCACTTTCTCAGATATAGAACACTTCTTTTGTTTGTTTTATTTCTTTTATCCGCAAGCTTGGACAATATTACTTGCATATATAATTAGCGTTAAATTCAAAACACTTTAGGGTTACACCTTATTCTTTTAGTCGCCAAATCTGGAAATGATGTAGGAAATTAGTCGCCATGTCTGAAAATGGTATATGGAACTAGTCGCCAAATTTAAAAATGATATATGCAATAAGTCGCCAAATCTGGACGTGATATATGGATTTGTCGCCAAATCTGATTATCCTTATTCCTGACGATCCTGAAAAGGACAATGGAACAAAATTATGAAATTATTGTATGGTCATCGGTCCTCGACAAGTGTGCGAAATTTCGAATGAATGCGATCTTTTTAAGTGGGTAAAAATCGAGTTCTAAGATTCCGTTACATGCAAGTGAAACTTATAAAAGCGTGTTAAAAACCAAACCACGCAACATATATAACTACTAAAGTAATAATATAAAATCAGACGATAACGCATCCATCGAATAAATAAAAATAAATCGGTACAAAAATTATATATATATCGTTGCCACAATTGTAAACGAAATAATTAATTACTTCTGCTTTAACTGTTTGAATTTCAGATTGGGAAAATACGCTTAAAATTCTCTTTCATAGGAATTACCAAGAATGTGGGCAAGAATTGTGTCATAATATTTTATTCATCAGATCTTAATAAATTCGAATTTTGACTTTGTATTTTCTTCGCATGTTAAATGTAAAAAAGTTGTTTTCACAAAAACAAAAAAACAAAAATCATTTAAAAAATACCACAACACCATTTTGTGATTTTTAAGATCATGTCCCAATCAAATACGTTCTACTATAATATTAATTTTGTTGTTGTAAAAAACAGCTTTTTTGTGCTTTGTATTTATTTCGTATCAATTTTCTAGAACAGGGGTTGCCAAACTATGGTATGCGGGAAAATTCTCAGCTTAGCACTCTGCCCTGCTCAACAAATTTGTCAATATTTGAGTGGATGGAAGTTGATAAATTTGCAATGGACCTTATTTGAGAAACACCTATATAATTACAGACATATACAGGAACACGAAAAAATATGAAAGATAACTTCAAAGATAAATTTACACGTATTTTGTAAATTATTAAATGTCATTTCTGGAGAGATTTAATTGCTTGAAGAGAGAAAATAGCATGTGCTCTGCTTTCAGCTTTTGGTTCTACATATCTAACTAAAAAAATTTTCTTCATATGAAAAAAATTTCGAATTTGCAAAGAAATTGTTTTTATTTATCTTTTTATTTAACTAAGTGAAAGAAAATACTTATATTTTATGACTATACATTTCTTATTTTAATAAATATGTTTATGTACTTAGTATACATATACACAATTTTAATTTTTTTCTATGTTAAGAAATATGTTTCTTTTATGTTTATTTCTATGTTAAGAAATGCCTTTAAATAATGCAAAATTAATATAAAAAATTGTAAATCTATATTATTGACCTCTGTTCTCTAACTTTGCAGGTATTATCGCGGGAATCGAAATTTTTTGAACATGTTCTACAGTGTCGCACGCTGAATCCTATTGGTAGATTCGTCTGGCACGCCGGAGCTAAGAGGTTGCCAACCCCTGTTCGAGAATATGCTTCTTTTCGTAAATAACTCTAAAATTTAAAACCTAGCATCTTACTTGATTATGTTAAAACTAGCGTTTATTTCTGAAGAAAATACATAAATTTAATACAAACTACCTAGTGCATCTTTTTTACAACTGTATTTAAAAAAGTTACTTTCTGCTACAGAGCATTAACAAGTCAGACAGAAGTAAAAGAATAATAATAAAAAATTATAAGCCACTCTCATTTTCAGCAAACATAGCATTTATTATGCTACTTCAAACATGGAACTTGGCAGTAAACCTAAACACCTGGTCATCGAACGCATTTTTCCTTTACATGAAATTCTTAGCTTACATCTGCACAAACATGAGTCAGCTCCATTTAATAATCTTCTGGAGTAACGTTTCGTAAGTTTAATGACCAAAAGAGACAATTTGCTTAATTTTCCTAGATGTAATAAACATTGAAAACCTCTAATTACTGCTGAAAACTACACCAATTAACCTATTTTATTTAGAATTTCAATTAAATAGGCTTTTTTCCCCCTGCTTTGATATGACAACTGACTCAGAATAAAACTTCTTGGAATTTAAAATACTTATCGCTTTAAATAATTATATTTTTACTTAATTAAATTCGAACTTTGAGTATTTCTGGATAGCTTAAACGTAGAACACACATAATCGCTTATATGTAATTTCAATATAATACATGGACATTTTTTATCAATATACTAGCTGTACCCGTTCATACGTTGCTGTGTTTGAACAAAAAGGCAGTTTTGATACCTCAAACATAATTTATTAATGATCAAATGTATACAATACATCAAAATGAAAATTAACAATAAATTTATATTTACATATATGTCATTTGAATATAGCATATGTACAAAACATAGATATACATAGTTGATGGTAGAATAAACATGCTTCTTCACTTATGATATTAAACAATACTGTAAATAAATTTCAATTGAACAATAATTTTGTAATTATTAAATATCATCATGAAATGAATGATATTTGAGGATTGATGGTGAACTTTATCTTAGTAGTGCTTGTAAATATACAACATTTTTTGTTTTCCTATCTGGTGCAAGAACAAATAAATTTGATGGTTTTCCAACTCGTGAACACCCAGCGTACAGCTGTCCATGGGAGAAGCATGGATTTATCAAATTTAATCCACATACTCGAAATGATTGTCCCTGTGCTTTGTTAACGGTCATTGCAAAGGCTAGTCGTACAGGAAACTGTAGATGTTTGAATTCAAATGGAGTATCCGTTGGTATCATGGGAATGTATGGTAGTAGTACATGTCCCCCTTGGTGTTTTCCATTTAAAATGGTTGCCTCAATTATGTTATTCATTAATTTTTTCACCGATAGCCTAGTCCCATTGCATAGTCGTGGTGGATTTATATTTCGTAGAAGGATGATTGGTGAACCAATTTTCAAAGATAAAATATGCGGTGGTATTCCTGGTAAATCCAATAAATTTAAAAATTCTATTGGATAATTAACTGATGCACATCGTGATTGACAACAGTATCTGTGGATTTATATGTTGTTTCTTCATCAGGTATTTCATTTTGAATTGTGTAGTTTATTAAATTCACATCAATGTTTTTGGCTGCCAATATAGCACGCTCACTAACCCATTGATTATTTTTATAATTCTGCGATAAATTTGGAAAAACTTTGGCAATCAATTCATCAGTGGATTTTACAATGTGACAAAAGTTTTCTGGTATTGTAATACAGAGAGAGAGAGTGTGTGTGGATTCGTCCATTTCCATTTTACGATTCCCAATATCTAACCATTGTTTTGAAAATCATTCAGAAGATTCATCTTGTTGTAATTGAACACGCATATTGGTCTTTAAAGATATTTTCTCTACATACCACCATAACACCGATGATTTGAGACATGCATTCAATTCATCTGCAGGTGTTGAACGTGGTATAACTGGTAGAGTTTGTCAAAAATCACCAGCTAGCAAAATGAGGGCACCACCAAAGAGCTGCTCATTTCCTCTCAAATCTTTTAATGTGCCATTGAGTGCTTCCAATGATTTCTGTGTGTCATGGTGCATTCATCCCATATTATAAGCTGACACGATCTTAGTACTTTTCCCATACCAGAATATTTGCTAATATTACATGTTGGAGTTTCAATTACCTGCATATTTTTAATGGCAATTTCAATGCTGAATGTGCTGTTCGCCCTACTGTCCAAAAGTGTTGCTGCAATAGAAAGTGCAGTATTATTTTGTGATCTTATAGTTGCCAGGATAATTGAAATAAGAAAAGTTTTGCCAGTGCCTCCAGGTGCATCTAAGAATTATAAACCACAACTTTTGTTAGATATTGCATTTATAATTGTGTCATATGCTGTTCGTTGTTCTAATACCAATTTTGGCAGATAATTTGAACAAATGTTTGTAATTCATTAACGTCGAAGGGCGTTTCTCGTTGTATATCACGATCGAAAATGTCATTACTATTGGGTTGTTCGGAAAGTAATTTCGTTTTTTTCCCGACAGAGGATTTAATTGTATTTTTTGCACCCAACTTCACATTTAAGCCGTATAATTTTTATATGCTTTGAGAGCTCATATAGCAAGGCTTGTGTGTGAAAAATTAAAATTAATTCTACGTAGTAGTTTTTGGTTGGTGCCCTTTCAAATATGGAGAGCGATAAGCAGCATTTTCGACATATATATATCTTACTGTTTTACTACAGAAAGGGTAAAAATGCTGTTCAAGCCAGAAAGAAATTGACCGATGTGTATGGAGAAGGTGTGTTGACAGTACGCCAGTACCAGAACTGGTTCGCTAAATTTCGATCCGGCAATTTTGATGTCGAAGATGCACCACGTTCGGGAAGGACGGTTTGAAGCTGATAAAGACGCGATAAAGGCATTAGTTGATGCGAACTGGCGAATAACAACACGTGAGATCAGATTGAGGATAAATTTATCAAAATTCAACAGTTTATGACCACTTGAAAGGCCTGGGATTATCCTCGAAGCTCGATGTATGGGTTCCCCATGTTCTCAACAGAGAGAAATCTGTGTCGCCGCATTAACGTCTGCGATTCGCTTCTCAAATGTTACGAAAATGATCCGTTTTTGAAGTGCATCATCACTGGGGACGAAAAATGGGTTGTATACAACAACGTCAAACGCAAGAGGTCATGGTGCAAAAAAAGATGAACCGGCTCAAAACCATTTCCAAAGCCGATATTCACCAAAAAAAGGTGATGCTGTCTGTTTGGTGGGATTTTAAAGGAATCGTATTTTTTTTTTTTAGCTTTTACCGGATAACACAACGATTAATTCGGAAGTCTACTGTCATCAGCTGGACAAACTGAATGATGCACTTCAACAGAAAAGTTCAGAACTAATCAACAGGAAAGGTGTAGTGTTTCACCAAGACAACGCGAGAGCTCACACAAGTTTGGTCACTCACCAAAAGCTTTTACAGCTTGAATGGGATACAATGCCACACCCACGATATTCTCCAGATCTGGCACCATCGGATTATTATTTGTTCCAGTAACTCCAAAATTTTTTAGACGGTAAAACCTTCACCTCAAATGAGGAGGTCAAAACCCACCTCGATCAGTTTTTTGCCAGCAAAGACCAAAAATTTTATGAGCGTGGAATTATGCTACTACCAGAAAGATGGCAAAAGGTGTTGGACCAGAATGGCCAATATATAATTTAATAAAATATTTGTTTATTATACGAAAACTGTCTTTCATTTCCACAAAAAAAAAAAAAAAAAAACGAAATTACTTTCCGAACGACCCAATATATCTATTTGGAGCAATCATTCCCAATTCTGTCAGGGATTTGTTGGCTATTGTCAAACATACATCCTCAATTAAAATCAATGCTTCACTGTATATATTAGATGTAAATTGAATGTTGGGATTAGCATTTATTCTACGTATGCGATGTAAAATGTCTTCACTCATATAGTCTTTATATTTTTCCCAAAGATCCTTTCGATTAGCCGGAAAACATGTAGTTAATATGATGGAAAATAGTGTACTTATCTGCTGTAGTTGAGCTGAATTAGAAGCAACAGCAAGTGAAATATCCCAATGAGCATCGTTTTCTAAGAGATTTAATTTCTGGCAAGCCTCACGAAATGTAGCACACACATGGCCATTGACTGTTTTTAATTCTTGGAAAGATGTTGGTCCACGAACATTGATTAATAATAATCTTACGTAAAAGCATTCTGCGTTATTTGGATGTACAGTGTACAGACGACCCAATGCATCTGTGGAATATAAATTTAGGTGTCCTTGTACTGCTCTACCTTGTTTACGAAGCTGAAATTTTCTTGTTGATAATACAAGAAATACGTAAAATAAGTTAAGTTGGTAAAATAACGTAAATAAGTTACACGTAAAATAAGTTGGTACTTCAGAGTACAGTAGTGTCCTTGCAAAGGTATCATTTCTACATAATGTGAAAAATTCAGTTAATGTTGTTGGCAGTGGTGACATTGCTCTTGCACGTACATTTTCTGATGTAAAATACACACGCTGTCCATTTTCAAGATGTACTGCTAAATGAACAACTGTTGGATATCGCTCATGAATGGAAAATGATAAAATACGCCATACAGCCTCATTGCTACTTATGTAGCTTCCCAGTTGATATTGGGTGACTTCCTCGTTAGATGCAGTTGTATTTCCACTCCAAACACTGCCATATCGCTTCCTTTGTTCACATATTTGCAAATATATTTTATAGCTTTCACTGAATTGCAGTACTCAACATTTATGTGTGCGTTATACGTTTTTAGTAGTAATAGAGAATATGGTACTACCCAACGATTATCAACATCAATAGTATTAGGGAGTACTTTTAGTGTAACGGATTTTCATCCATCCTCGGTAGAACGTCGTCGATAGAGTGGATATCCATCATTGCCTATAATAGTTTCAGCAAGAAAGTCTCTAGGATACCCATTTGTACACTTTCCATCTGACACACATAGTGAATTACTATTTAGTGATCCACATGACCATGAATCATGTTTTTTGAGACAATATCGTGCAAGTCTTTATCAATTTCAATGTCTGGTATTTCTGCTGAGATGATTTCATCAATTCTGTTTGGTGTTCTCTTTTCCATCCTCCATATAAAAATATGCGCATGTGGTAAACCTCTTTTTTAACACGTTTTTATAAGTTTCACTTGCATGTAACGGAATCTTAGAACTCGATTTTTACCCACTTAAAAAGATCGGATCCATTCGAAATTTCGCACACTTGTCAAGGACCAATGACCATACAATAATTTCATAATTTTGTTCCATTGTCCTTTCAGGATCGTCAGGAATAAGGATAATCAGATTTGGCGACAAATCCATATATCACGTCCATATTTGGCGACTTATTGCATATATCATTTTTAAATTTGGCGACTATATAGTTCCATATACCATTTTCAGACAGGGCGACTAATTTCCTACATCATTTCCAGATTTGGCGACTAAAAGAATAAGGTGTAACCCTAAAGTGCTTTAAAATAAAAGGTTATCATATATGCAAGTATAAAATACACTTGCGGTTAAAAGAAATAAAATAAACAAAAGAAGTGTTCTGTATCTGAGAAAGGGGAGGGTGGACTGTGTTAGCAATTTCTAACCATAATATAAACATTTTTCTGAAAATGAAAATTTAAAAAAAGGCTCGAGCATGTGAAAAAAAATAATTTACGTTCTAATTGCTAAATATTTTTTATTTTTATAAAGAAATACACTTAGAAATGATGATACGAATTAACATGAAAGGAACACGTTTAAAGGTGAAAAAGCGATTGGTACTTAATATTACCATGTTTTTAATAACTCGCTTTCTTTAATGTCTATCCGGGTGGAATTTTGTAATTGATTTTAAACTGCGTGACTTTCCGAGGAACTAGATACTTGAAATTTGGACTATAGCTCGGAAGTGGATGACAATGCATGAAAATGTGAAAAAAGAAACAAAAACAAAAAGGAGGAATTTTATAATATTTAATCCGTAAAAAAACATGATACATTAAAAATTTTTGTGATTCGAACTTTTTCTTCTTTACACACTTTTATTTGTTTGACCTGTTCAAAAGAGACGGAATCTAATATAACGATCCGAGGCCTCGTAAACGGAGA
>BMAO01011042.1:0-27064 GCA_019973975.1 Trichonephila clavata | reverse complement strand
TCTCGCACTCTTTCAACAATCTCTGGCGAACAGCCTGTTCGCCCTGGACTTATACCTTAAGATGGACATCCAGTTTCCTGTAAATTTGAAACCATCTTCTTATACTTTTAGATGTCGGTGAATTTCTATAGTTCTTCCTCCGAAATTCATGCTAAACCGTGTTACTGACAGATTTTTTCAAACGAGAGCAGACAAAACACCTTCTCCCGCTGCGACTCTATTTCCACACTTCTGCTTACAGTTTCAAAAACATCTTGATTGCAACATTGTTGCCATTTATTGGACAAAAACAATGTTATTAACTCAAAATTTCATGTTTTTTCTTTAAAACTACATGTTAATGATTATTTTCCGTTTATTCATCTGGGAGTTACCGAATTTTGTAACTGGGTTATTCACTCTGAATTATAAAATTATATCTATATCTTATCATAGTAGTCAATATAGAAATTAAACAACTTAAGCAATGTCTTATACTTCGTGAATAAGCAGAGAATTTTCGGAATGTTTTTTAAAATCATGTGCGGATCAGCTAGACTCGAAAGGGAACAAAAAACGTAATTTAGGAAAAAGCTTTTTCCTTAGCCATGTATAAGCATTTACAACTTTTTAACTTTTGGATATTTTGAATGGAACTTTTAATCTAAAGCAGGGATCGGCAACCTGCGGCACTCGTACGTGGCATGCGATACAGTTCTCAGTGTCACTTTGCACTACTCAACAAATTTGTCAATTTTTTAAGTGGATAAATTTGTAATGTACATTATTTGACAAACATCTTTATAATTATGGACATTTACGGTACAATTCTCTGAACTACTCAACAAATTTGCCAATTTTTGACTGGATGAAAGTTAATAAATTTGTAATGATCTTATTTGACAAACATCTTTAGAATTATGCGCATTTACGGAATAACGTAAGAATCTGAAAGAAAACTCTAAAGTGTTAAAAATTTACAGCTATGTTGTACATTATTGAATGTTATTGCTGGGGAGATTTAATTGTTTGAAGAAATAAAACTGCATGGACTCGGTTTTCCGCTTTTGGTCCTACATATATAAGTAAAATATCTTTCCTCATGGAAAAAGTATTCAGTTGACAAAGAAATTATTTAACAACTGAATGCTCAGAATCGTGTCAAATTTAAAGTCACACATTATACCCCTGATTTTACGATATGAAAATAGAGAGGTGCAAGCAATAGGCTCGTATTAAATTTTTATATATCTTTTTATTTAATAAAATGAAGAATATTTTATGTTGTTTATTTCTTATTTTTAATAAATATGCTTAAAAACACATAATATATGTACAATTTTAATTCTTTTGTTCCTGTTGAAGAAATAGTTATATTTTATGCTGTTTATTTTTATGTCGAGAAATATTTTTAACTCATGCAAAATTAATAAATAATAAAAATGTAAATCTAAATTACTGGCCCCTATTTTCTAATTTTGAGTGCATTAATCACGGGAATGGAATTGTTTCAAAAATTTCCTACTGTGTGGCATGCTGAATCATATTGGCGCGAATCATTTAACGCGAAAACGCTTAAGACGAATTATCGGTTAGCACGAAATAATACAATGGTCCTAATAAACTACTATATATGTATTTTGATACATTTTTTTTTTCAATTTTTCTATTAGATCACACTCTCTATATATTTATTTATATATCTTGTTCAAATTTTCAATCGTTAATAAAATACTTTTTCTCATCCACTCTAGTTCAAATACATTTTTTAAAATTGTAGTGGATGACACTTAACGTTAATACAGTTTTTTCAAATATTAATTCATTAATTTAATTTAATTAATTACTTTTGTTTAAGAGATATACTTCAGTCGATATTATTCCTCTAGATGGATTGAATAAAATAGCTTTTGTTAAATTTGTGATGAAGATTTAGCTTAACCTGAATAATCATATGTTAGTTAGGCGTCAGCATTCCTTTTACACTAATTTTAAGATAAATTTTTACCTATTATTCAAACATGTTCTTAAAAAATTAATTACAAATTTACTGTGGTTAAAAAGTTTTTAATGATAATTTAAATGGTGTTTTGCCCCTTAATATTGTGATTCTGCCCTATGTATATACATATTTATATTAATTGCAATTATTTAATAAACAGTAACTAAAATAAAATTGCCCTTATAAAAGGAACAGAAAAATTAAATTTACGTGTGAAAAATGTAATAAACATGTTATTTCCTATATTTCTTCCTTTTAAACGTTTGTATACAAATTTTACGGTAAAAACACAATGTAAACACCCTTGGGTATGACACACCCTGCTCGAGAACTTAAGTCGTTTTTTTCACGCGAGTGATGCAGGGTTAATGCTAGAAAGAAGAAATGAACTCGCTAAACAAATGAGTTTTGGATCTTAAACAGATTTTAAACATCCTGGATTTTCAGAAAATCCAGGATTGTTGGAATGTTCCAAGAAAAGTGTGACTGAGTGATTGAAAATTAACGTAGCACTGTTCAACGACACGAGGGCTTTTGGCGACGGACCTCATAAATTAGAACCACGGTCAAATGCCCCCCCTCTCCTATCTACTACAAAACACCAACGGGAGGACGTTTGAGCTCTCACCCAGTAAATTTTGATAATTTTAAGCTCATATTTTATTCACTCTACTTTTCCCCACTGGACAAGCTATTTTTTCAATATTTCTTACATACCCTTGTGGGCAGCCAATAAGAGTCTCTATCCTCACCCATCACTGACCAATTTCTCAGCTCTCAATCGAGCAGCTTTTTAGGGAATGTTCCAAAATTCTCAGTCAAGACGCTACTCATAGCCACGCCTCCAGATCGCCTCCAACCAACCAATAGCCAGCAAGCCTCTCCGCAGAATGTAAAATTCCACAAAAGTCGCTCCAACATCTCAGACTTTCATGATATGGGATTGAGGACTGATTTTCAGTCCAGACGCCCACAGATACATCGTAATCAAGCGTTTGAGCTCTCGACAGATTTAACGTGCATCGCTCCCCTACACGGCGGGTCTTCAGTGTTTCTTGGCTCGAACTCATGACATGCTAGCCATGATCCGATACCTTGACCACTAGGCTACCGCTGCCCATGTTTCAGGAAATGAAATGGCATAGTACTAAAAAATTGTTTGCGTTGAAGCTATAATTAAATTTTACCGACTTAAATACGAAAAAGTATTTCAGTCCCTTCAGTTTTGTGTTAAGCAAACTTCACTGCATTTTCCAATAGTAATTACCTTTTCAAGAGAAGTTTGATATAAAATGTATTAACATACGAAATCTATACACTACAATAATTTGCCAAATTTTTATATTTTTTTAAAAAAGCAGATTTTAATCTATGTTGTGTTGAATAACAGAATTTTTTTTAACTTCTTTAAAGAATCAAATATATTTTATTTTAATGAGAACGATAGAAAAGCATTTGAGAAAATTAGAAATTGTTTCATTTGCAACATTAAAGGGAAAAAATGTGTTATGTATTTTAACAGTGTTTTCCTTTAACAAATTGTTTTTAATTAATGAAGAAAATTTAATTACCTTTGAGGAAATGAAAATTTTTCTGAAAAAATTTTGTGTCCTTATTGATTTCATCCAAACAAATAAAAAAAAATTTCTTTTAGACGTCACTAAAGAAAGTACTAAAAATTCTTTATTTAAAATACCACTATACCCAAACAAATCTGCAGTAGATAATGAAAAATATATTCTAAGCTCTATTGATCATAAAATGTAATTAATACGATAAAAATTAATCTTTTATTGAAGAAAAATGTTACAGAGAATTTAAAGACTCTAGATGAAAAAAATTGTAAAACAGATTAAGTTTTGAAATAAGAATCTTTTTAATTAAAAACCGTATTTATAATTATCATTTTCGAAATTAAGAAAATAAGAACCACGAAAAAAAATACGTGAATAGAAATCTTACCAAAATATAATCCTATCTGTGAAATATTCCCCAATCATTTTCTAACATAGATTTAAAAGGAAAAAAATATAAAATTTTTACTCAAGAAAATAAATTTCATTTTCGAGTTATTTGCTACAAACAATTTTAATATGTTGTATTTTATTTTTAAGAAATTTTCTGCTATCTTAAGAAATTGTAAGCTGCGGCACAGATTGAGAGATAATTAAAACTTGAAAATTTTCTTAAATTCGCAGAGAATAATGACTTTTAAAAAGTGGCAATGTTCTGTATTAACAAATTTTCAACGATAAGAAAAAGTAGAATAGATAAAATTAAAATCCATACATTCCAAGATTTAATTTTTTTCGCAACATTATAGAACTCGGGAGCAAAATCTTTCACTTATTTAAAGTAACTGAGTTCATTTTTGATCATGGAATTTTAAACAATTGCAAATTATTATTTTTCATCTGGTTTTTAAAAGTTAAAATCTTTACATGTATTTGATCGGTAGAAAGTTTGTTGTATCTTAGCTATAATTCTGAATTTATAACGATTTTATTTCTATGTATAGGGCTGGCTCTCTTGTTACGGAACAAAAAATGGAATTTTTACTATATTTAAATATTTTGCTAAAAAATTGCAAATCAAATTCATAATACAGAACAGTCTCAAAATCTCTGCCTAAAGGGACCGAAGTGTGGCCGAGTTTATGAAAATGCCGGGTTATCGAGAATAGGAATAAAAAACAATAAGTACAAGTGTTTTCTTTGAAAATATTACATTGCACTTGTATGAATTGTTTTCCTTGGTAATGCAACAGAAAATAAACTACTTAAATAGTCGGGGACACAATACGATTCAATTGACAAAAATCGGTCAAAAAATCAAATCTAATTTTCTTAACCTAAATTATTTTTTATATACTTTTCTGCAAACTCACAAAATTTGAAAGCTCTAAGATAAAAAAACGCAGAGTTGTGATAACTTTTACGTTTTTTTTTTTTATTCACATCCCAATGGAAAATCAAAATTTTAAGCTGACTTTTCTCGGAAAGATAGAATAACTACTGTCGACTCTCGATAATTCAAACCTTCGATAATACGAACCTCTCGAAAATTCGAAGTATATGCTCAGTCCCCAGAAAAACTCTTGATATTTCAAACTAAAACAAAACGTTTTGGTACTCTCAATATTTCGAAGTATAATCTGTGGTTGGCCAGACTACAACACGCTGTAATTCGAAGTTATCTTATAAAACTCTTAACAATTTGAACACTCACTATCATGTACAGTCCTGCAGCAAACAGGCTGGAGCTTACAAGTTTTACGTTGAATTGTCTCTGCGTGTCTCCCCTGCAACACAGCCTCTTTGATGGCCATCTGTCTTCTGACCTTCTTAATGTTTTCCGATTCCTCAGGTGGAAAGGCACTTTTATTGTTTTCATTCCTTTTAGTGGACAATAGACAAACCGCACCTGTTCTCAGCTGTCCATATCTTTCGTTTAACGCGTGACCTTGCTACACATGTGTTCAGAAAGGAGGGTCCGCTATTGTGAAGAAGAAATGCGTAGGATTGTGTATAAATGTATTGAATGTATTCTTTTTATAGAGGATTTTTAACTTCTGTATAATATTTATACTGTATAATATGTCCTTTTAAAATACTTTAAAATAATTTTATACAAATGTACAATCGTTGCTTTATTACATAGTTAAAAATTTTAATGCGTTAGAAAAAAATTTCACTTTGTGTATTTTGAGAGTTTTTTCTTACCCTCTTGATAATTCGAAGTTTTTCATTGGTCCCTCCAACTTCGAGTTATCAAGAGTCGACTGTAGTTTGTCTTCATTTAAAATGCTAAGGCTTTTTTCTATCGTGCCTAATACTGGGAAATTTTTTTCACTGGCTCAAAATTAGGAAACCGACTTTGCAAAAACTGGCAATTTTTTTAAGGCGATATGGTACCATCTTCACAATTTTTTTTATTTTTAATATTTGATATTTGGTTTTAATTGTATTTTATAAAGGTTAATATTTAATAATAATTCCATACAAAAAAATTTTTAATTTGTTGCAAAATGTTTGTAAAATTAAAAATTTTTACCTTTTTTAAGCCTTTTTTAAATCCTTAAGGCTTTTTTAAATATTTCTCTTTTCTTCCAAATTTTTTTTCCAAGTACCTTATAATATACTACATAAAACTGTGCATGGGTTTTTTCTACTGCTGCTCTTTAATTTTTTATTAATTTTTTTATAGTTAAACTTCCAAAATTCCCAAAAAAAACATTAATTTTGATTTTGAAATTTTTTAGAAAAAGTACTAAACATGTTAGAGCTAATTCCATGCACAGTTTTACAAAACATACATTTCAGAAAATGTATAAAAAATTTCAAACCCATACTTCAATTATCAAAAAAGCCTTAGGATTTTGAACAACAGTATATGTACAAAAATTCAACATGGAGAAAAATGAGTTTGAAGTTTTCATTCCATGAATAGCATGATATAATATTCATCGAATAGTCTGAAACTTTTATGAAATGTTAATTAGCTTAATTAAAACTACTTACCATAAAAAATTGCACAAATGTAGAACAATTAAACAGTATACTGCCATAATGAATATATAGAAAAAAACGAATGAAAGATCAATATTTCATAAAACTTTTATCTTAATAATTATTAAAAAAAATAAATACACACACTTCAGAGCTAATTCCATGCTCAGAGCTAATGCACAACATGTAAAAACGATGTTTATGTCTTTATTTTTAATTTCCATGATTTTAAAAGCCTTCGCATGTTAAATATTGTACACGAATAAAAGCAAAATCAAATAGCAATTTATAGGTAAAATACATCAAAATCTAAGAACTGTATACGTGCATTTGTTTAAATAACTATCTTAAAATATTTTAATGATAAAAATGTGGAATCTCGCACACATGGGATATATATCACCAAAAACAAATAGATAAAAATGGGAGAGTTTTTCTATTCTTGCGAATTAGATTTTTAATTATCAGAATTATCAAAATGAGATTTAATATTTGTGCTTTGGGAGAATCCGTTTTGAAGTTTTAATTTCATTCATAATAATATCATAAAAAGCACGCACAACTTTTAAATCTTGACCAAATCCATTTGATCTTTAGTAAATAATTCACAAACAAGAATTTTTGCATTAATTGCACAATTCTTTCTTAAAATGATTTATTACTGCATATATAATGTCAATCTCATTGATGCGCATTAGAAAAATAATTGATTCATTTTTCATCAGACTCTTTTCTAGCAGATAATATGAAATGTAGGCGTGGTAGTTGCTGTTTAGTATCAAACATTGCTCCATTACTTAATGAAAAATGCACGTAAAGCTTTGAAATTTTGCAGGCATATTTATAAAGATTCGGGGTATCAAATAAGCCAATAAAATTTTTTCCGACAGTTTAATGATTTTTAGGGTACCATATCGCCTTAAAGAAATGCGTTATGTCCTGTTTCCTTCCGTTTTGCACGAAGCCGATAATGGAACAGTCAGTCCGATACCCCAGACATCTTGATGTTCAAAACACTGAAGTGCAATTTCGACAGCCTTTAGTCCCTCAGTATGTGATATTTTAGAAGCTTGTTCGGTGACCCCCCAACGCGTTAACGTCTTTATTATTTTTCGGCATTTTTTCACTTACTGTAACAACAGCGGTCTGCACGGGAGGGGTGAAGGGGAGGTTCAACCTGCAAGGGAGTGGTCGAGTTATCCGGAGACTACCAGGTAATTGTGGACCGAGTTTTCGGGATTCTACTGTGCTGTAATTTTCGTTAGAATTTCGTATTCATACGAACTTAAAATTGATAAAAACTGCAATAGCAATGTAATTTAAAAAAAAAACAGCCTCTATTTTTATTTTTAACTAATGTAAAAAAAATAATGCATTCTAATGTATGTGTTGTTAAAATTCAAATGGGAGTTTTCCTGTTGTAATTCTTCAAAAATCCATTTTTGTAACTGAACTATATTTTAGCAGGGAAATACTTGAAAGGTTCATACTTACTCCATAAATATAAGAACTACCAATCACTCAATGCTCATAATTTACTTTCCACTCACCGTAATCTGGCAATAATGTTTTAAAAATCCAAGATTTCAATATATATATATATATATATATATTAACAAAATTATTATATAAATACATTTAAATTAAAGTCAAAATGTAGTCATTTACGAAGTCGGATATTTAGAATAAACTTTATTTTAATACCGTAATTTTTCTTATACGCATTTTAAAATAACAGCTAATCTTTACACTTTTTTTATGGGAACTTAAACTGTAAGAGAATTTTTTTTCCATAAGAAAATAGTGATAACACGGTTTATATTGTTTGAAGTAGATATAAGAATAGCTTTGAAAAGATATCAAAAGATTAATCTGTCATAAAAGAGCTTTTGTAAGATCTTGAAGCATCTACATGAAATTTCACAGAACAAAGAAATATGCATTGACATAGATATTTGTAACTTTAAAGTTATAAATATTCAAGACGTTAGTCAGCCCTCTTCGCAGGGTATATCATAATGTTGAATGATTATATACTATTTATAAATTAGTGATATCTAAGAGCCCTAGCATTCTTATAAGCTTCCTCTCTATTTAAAAAGAATAAGACTTATAAGTGGCGCGATCTACTCTCGGCCCCACCTAAAAGGGTGGAAGGAAGTGAAAGATGACTCGCCATAATATCTTTCAACTATTTATTCAACACACAAATTTTCAACAGACACAATTCAAAGATTCAAACATGAAGAGATGTTCCTAGTAATAGAAATTGGGGATTAAAACAAGAGAGACGCGAATTATGAGAAGACTTCTGTTATATATATTGATCCTCCTTTTATGGGATCAATCCACTACTCTAAATATTTGAGTTATAATTTAGCTAGGGTGACCAATCGTCACTTTAATATCTTCAACTATCTAACTTTTGAAACACTTCATCAAATATACTAATACCTGATCGGTAGCAAACTTTCCTCGTCGTTAGATTCTCTATATTTCAATCTCCATGTAACTCCGTCTATCCATCTAACTGGCTAGGAAACTTATGCTATATATAACCGACCTAATCTGCATATCTCGGTTTCTTCTTCAAAAAGGTTGGTTGTGGTTGATTTCAATTAATAGCCCAAAGATTTCCCAAGAGGATTAGTTGAAAGACGCGTATAGATCCATCACAGACTTGAATTTCTAAAATGGAAGTTTTAGTATCTTTTCCCACAAGTGCACCCCCTTCCCTCAAAATTGATTTCCGTAAAACACATTTTTGGCGGTTATCTACTCAACAAAAGAAACATATCTTCCAAATTTCAAGACTATAAATCTAATAGTTTAAAAAACGGAAATACTTTACGTGTAATCTTCTTAATCCCTCAAAACGATTTTCGCAACATCCATTCTTAGCTGACCCTGCCCAACAAAAGAAACAACCTTGTGAAATTTGATGTTCTGTAGGTCTAATAGCTCCGAAAATTTTACTATATTCTCCTATGGGGGAGTCTATAACCAAAATCTCACCAAAAAGTGGCGAGGTGTCTAGGGGTCTTTTAATACTTAGGGTTCAGTTTCACAACTTGAATCAAAGTAATGCATAAACGAAGAGGATTCTCGAAAATAAAAGAATTTATTTTGAGTCATAGAGAAAAGTTTACAGGGGGAGTATTTACAGGGAAATAGGAATTATAAAATATGGAAATATTAAAGAAAATTCTTTTCTCAAAAACGATAGCTAATACTTAAATACATGACATAATTTACATAGACCACGTCTTCTTCTTCGGGAGGAAGTTTTCAATTAAATAATATTTAAAGAAAGTGTGTGTGTGATTCCCTAAGAGGATTGTTAGTGAAAACCCGGATAGCCCCGTTTCAGTTATAATTTCGATAAATGTGCAGCAAAATGTTTTTTTTTAATTTGTAATTTTTATACTGTGCATTTATATAGCCTATTGACTTGGAGGTCGATGGGAAAGTTTTGACTTTAAAAAGCGTTCTGGACAAGTTTTAATCATAAAAAGGAGTCCATGGGTCAAAAATATTTGGGAACCACTGCTCTAATTAAACAATTTGGTTAGTCAAATGTAACAACTAACTACGTATTCCAACAAAGTTGAAACTAATCCAATTTTAGAATAATTCATTTCATAATATAAATTTTCATGACATCACAGTAACTTTAACACGTCTTCTGTAAACAATTGCCCTGAGAGTGCACCTGTTCTGTCATTTAAAACTCACGTACTTTCACTTCATATTACTCCATTGTTTGCTAAGTAGACAGGTGAGGTAAATTTATGTCATACATTAAAGATACGCAGTTTAATATTTTGCAGAAGTGTTTATGTGATAAAAAAAGTGTTGGGAAATATATATTTGGGTTTCCATTCAAAGATAACGCAAGTGACATTGTTTTATTTGTTTTATAAGGTTAGTTTATGTTTATATTTAAGCTTTATTTCGTTTTTTATTTATTCTTTATTCAACTGTTATACTGCTCAACTACGAAATAGAGCAGACGCTTGATTTATAAATAATTCAGTGAAAATCGTTTAACACGAAACTCAGGGCATTGAATTATTTTTTCGTGTTAAAAAATATTTTCAAAGGGGGGGGGAGAAAAACATATATTCAACAAAATTAAGTTTATTAGAGTACATTTTATTTACATAGATATGTTTCTGCATGCATTTAATAAAAATCAATAAAACAGAAACATTCTCAAGAACTTAATGAAATTTAATACAAAATTTAAAAATACCAAAACTTTGCCGAATTTCCGTTTTCGCCTTCTCTTTTTGATCAACAAGCTCAAGGAGATCCATCTTTGTTTTAAGCAAAATAGCAGTTTGCTTTTATCCTGAGTTCTTTGCTATTGCGCTCAGGAAAAAATTCTTCTCACCCTCCCAAGTCCTGCCGATTGCCTTATCGTGGCGGAAGGGTGTTCCTGGGAGGAATGGGCGAAGTACGTTGGGATTTCGCTCCTGGCAGAGTCACCTTAGACGTGAAAGCCATTTTATTATGTCCAGCTAAAATCAGTAGGCACTGGAGCCAAGACAGACTTCTATCATTTGGTGCTCCGATCCTTCGATCAACAGACGCTGCACATTTCCTCCTTCATCTTTATGGCAATGAAATGGCGGACAAACTAGCAAAGAAGGGCTGTAATCTTCCAACTTCCTCTACATCCGGCCTTACCTATCTGGAATTATACTCGTTCAAAAGATATCAAAATTTGGTAGAGTGGAGGGCGCCTCCCACTCATCATTGGTATGCGGGTAATAGACCCGGAGTGGCCCTAGCTCTGAAATGTGATAGATGCTCCCAGACTACACTTTCTCGTCTTGCTAGTGGTCACATCAAGTGCCTTTCATTCTCAGCGAACAAGATCTTCTCCCTCTGTGCAAGGAGTCAGGATCCCGAGGCTTCCCCGGAGCACATAATGCGTTGTATGGATCTCACAAGCAAAGATATCTACACGGATCCCTTTCTTGTGCTGGACTTTTTGAGAGTCAACGATTTAATTGATCTTGTCTGACTTCGTCAGACCCTGGAGGATTAGCAACAACAACAATAAAAATTCTTCTAAAATTGAAAAGAAACGTGAACCAAACTCACTGATTTTTACTCATACTACTTGCACTCGTACACGAATGCATAGGAGATGAGTTGTTTTTGAATGGCATTTGTAAGGGTGGTGGGTGAAAGTACTATAGATAAACAAAATTGGTTCGTGTCACAAGCTATTCTGTGTGTATTTCAAAGCCAAGCTAACCTCCTTTCCACGAAACATATGAAACCACGTCCCTTTCATTTCACACCCTCTTAAATTTTTCCGGCGTGACTGGTGTTTACCGCATTTTGTTCATTTTTCAGAAGGGAAATAATTTCGTGTTAAGCGATTTTTATTTCATCTTAAGAGAAGAAAATACATGAAAATATCTAGTAGCTTGTCAGGACCGTTGTGTTATTTTGTGTTAACCGATATTTCGTGTTAAGCGTTGAACGTATTTTACTACACTGGTGTCCAAAAGTTAAGCATAATTGATAATTATGTGAATAAAGAAGGAACTGTAAATCAGAATGGCGGGAAACGTGATACGCGAGTGTAAAATGGTTATAAAATAAGGAAGCAAATTAAAAGAATGATAATAATTAATTTTATTACTCAAAGAATCAGTTTGAAAGAAAACTGAGCATAGCAAGGATTCACACTTTAAAGAAAACATGAAAAAAAACATTAAATAAAATAATGACGCTGCAGTTTAAAAAAGCGTGGGGTCACCTCTGACAACCAGGCACGCTGCACAGCGATTTACCATACTTGCTATGAGATGATGAATGAGTTGTGGGCTCAAATGGTTCCAAGATTCTTGGTGAGCTCTCTTCAGTTCTGTAACGGAGCTTGGTGGGTGCGAAAGGGCTGCAATTTGTCTCCCAAGCATATCCCATACATGCTCGATAGGATTTAAATCAGGGGAGCTCGCAGGCCATGACATGCGCTGGATGTTTTTCGTTTCAAGGAAGTCATCATTCAGCACCGCTCGGTGACATGGCGCATTATCATCCATGAATATGAAGTCAGGACCGACAGCACCTCGAAACAAGCGATCTCAAGAAGTTCGTCTGTGTATCTTTGAGCAGTCACAAACCCCGTGTCAAAGAAATGGGGGTCTGTGCGGCCGTCCATCATGAGGCCTGCACATACCATTACCCCCCCTTGATGGAAAAAATGATGTCTTTCCGTTATGTTTCTTGGTTCAAAACGTGTTTCACGTTCTCTCCATATCGTTACCCGCCGAGAATCACTATTCAGACTAAACCGGGACTCGTCACTGAACATCACATTGGCCCACTCTCCCACACTCCAATGTTGATATTTCAAACTCCAGTTCAAACAAGCGCGTTTTTGCGCAGACGTGAGGGGAAAGCAAACTGCTGGTCTTCTGGCATACAGGGAGGCCGCGGTGGCCGAGTGGTCTAGGCATCGGATCATGGCTAGCGTGTCATGATTTCGATCCTAGTACCACTAAAGACCCGTCGTGTAGGGGAGCGATGCACGTTACATCTGTCGAGAGCTCAAACGTCCTCCAGTTGGTGTGGTGTGGTAGTTAGGAGAGGGGGGTGCCAGCCCAGGTGTAGTCAGTGTCACTAGACCATGGTTCAAAATTACGTGACCGTCGCCAAAAGCCCTCGTGTTGCTAATCAGTGCGACGTTAATATTCTCTCACTCACTCACTCTGGCATACAGGCCAGCATGATTGAGTCTCCTGTAAACAGTTTGTCTCGAAATTCGTATTCCTGTGGAGACTGCGAGTGCCGAATCCAATGCTCTGGCAGTACTGCCCCTCTGACGTCGCGCACTTATTACCAGATATCGGTCTTGGTGAGGGGTTGTGACTCTTGGTCAACCTGATACTGGTTGTCGGGTAACGTCTCCCGTTCTTTGAAACCTCTGCCACAGTCTTGAGATCACAGACTGGTCCACATTTCAGAATTTGAGACACTTCGGTTTGTGATCGTGAGGATTCCAGCATTCCAACGATTCTTCCTTTCGTTAACATGTATAATTGGCGTCTTTGTGCCATCATTCTCCTTGTTTGATGGTTAACAACGTTCCTTCGCACAGCAGTTGCACGAAACTTGTCTGAACTGCCTATGCTGCGTGAATCGGTTTCTCCGCGTTCCGACATGCGCCGGTGTTTCGCGCAGGACGTAGTCGACTGAAAAGTTTTGCATAAACCCAATGTTTCTTCTTCACCCAATTAATATCCGCAAGAAATTTGGAATAATTTTACGAATATTTACTCCATGTTTTTCGCATTTTACGATTTATGCTTAACTTTTGGACACCAGTGTACATATTTTTAGAACAGCTGAATATTGAATCAGAAAAAGGCTATGTTTAGGAAACTAAAACGATATTTCTTTATACTTGTGTTTAGAAATGAGACGCATGCGTACAATGTATAAATTGGTATAGTTTTCGTATATATGTTAATGTACACTCCTTGAACATTAACATATATACGTAAGTATATATGTAAAAAGTGTACAATAATATAAACATGATGATCTTATATATTCTTTTAATCTGTGTGAACTTCCAATTGGATACATATTATTTATAGGAGGAATTGAGGAAAGAAATTCAATGTGTAGATGGATAATAATAATAGACCCTGCGAAAAAAAAACCTCATTACAAAAAACATTTTTAACTCCCCCCCCTTCCCATATTTTATTGTGTTTTTTGTTTCCTCATGAATCATGAGTGTCGTGTTTTCATTTTAAATTGATAAATCCGTGGCAGATGCACATATACATATGAGTATGTATGTAACGATTCAACATTTAAATTTTCTATCGTAGAATTTTATTTAATTCAGGATGGTCTTGAACCCTTCAAGACATCGCGTGATAGTCTTTTTTAGCTTACCCACCTAATGTGAAATATCCTTGTAGCAACAACTTTATCTCTACAAAAACTACCGCATCGGCCCTATTCAAAATGAGGTTATATAATATTGTATAATTCAATTCTTCTGACTAATCCCGGTATTCATTAACGGAAATCATATGATTCTCAAAGCTTCCAGTTGAGGAAAATGTAAAAGCTGAGATCTCTGGAGCGAGAAAAGAACGATTTTGTCTTTGTCCATGCCTGTGTATGTTTGTTCGTGTTAAGTGCGTTGTGTTTCATTTCGTCCTTTTTTTTATTAATAAAATGTCGCACTAAATTAAAATACCAAAATGTTTATTCATTCTTTCAACGCAACTGCGACAGGATAAGGATTATCCTAATAACTCTAAAGGCAAATTTACAGATGTTTCGTAAATTGTTAAATATCATTCCTGGAGACATTTAATTGTTTGAAGGGTGAAAACTGCATGTTCTCTGCTTTCCGCTTTTTGGATTTATATATCTAAGTAAAAAATCTTTCCTCATTGAAAAATATTTCGAGTCGACAAAGAAATTGTTTAACAACCGAATTCTCAGAATCACGTTAAAATGACATAGACGTAACCCTGATTTTGTGATAGGAAAATAGAGCAGTGCAAGCATTAGGTTTGCATTAAAAGTTTTATTTAACTCTAATGAAGGAAAATATTTATATCTTACTTTGTCTGTTTCTTATTTTAATAAATATGTTAAATAATACATATTTCATGTACATTTTTAATTTTTGTTTTTATTTTTGTTGAAGAAATAGTTATATTTTATGCTGTTTCTTTTTCTGTGAAGAAATATCTTAAAATGATGCAAAATCAATGTATAATAAAACTGCAAATATCTATATTATTGATTTCTATTCTCTAATTCTGCATGCATTATCGTGGAAATTGAAATGTTTCAAACATTTCCTACTGTGGTGGGTGGCACTCTGAATTATATAGGTAGATTGGTTTGGCCCACCAGAGTTTAAGGTTTACTGATCTTTGATTTAGACAGTTTCACTAATTGATCAAGGCTTAAGGAAATTAAATTTTAACTATAGTCTTTAACTATTTTTTTCATTTATAGTACAAACCATTTAAATCAGACAAATAAAATATCTAAGTTATCGATATCAAATAAATATTTTACTAGTCAGACAGTTAAGGAAAATGCTCTTTTTTAAATTTAATACTAGTGGCACACACACACACAAAACTATTTTCTCTCAAAAATAAAAGAAACATTGATACATGATACTTGAGAAAACACGTTAAAATTTTTTTTCGGTTGATTCACAATGTTTATAATGCTTCTTTTCTTACAAAATAACATGATTCAAACATAATTCGAAAATGTGTCACGGTCATTAAAAAGTTTTCAAAATTTATTAAATAAAAAATACCTAAAAGGGTTTAATGTAATTTTGATTACAAAATTTGTTCAAAAAAGGTACACCTCCAAGCAATAGCTTAGCACACTCTCCCTTTTCCATTCTTATCAAAGCATTTTTAGTGAAGCCAATCTCCAAAATTTTTGAAGATACGAGAGTGGTCCCTGGCTGAACGCTTAATTAAAAAGAAATGACCGTGCATTGAAGCGGAGCCGAATTATCCGCAGTAACATACTTACCACAGAAGATAGTTCACGCAAAAAGAAAATATGTGCTATTCATTGCTTTAAAGTGGCAAAACTAATTTGGTGTTGCTCTAATCTTTGCTAATAAACCCCAATTTTTGACTTCACTTTTTAAGAACTTGACATAAATAGGTTCTTTTCCTTAAAAAAAAAGGTGTTTTCTCAAAATTATTACTGATATGATGTTTTTCTTACAAATTTATTGCAGAATAATATAAAAGAAGCTTACGAAGTTTCAAATATAGGCACAACAAAGATCAAAATTTATTAATATATAGTAGATCTTTAAACTTTAGAGTGAATGATTGATTTTTAAAATCACTTTTAAAAGCACTGTGGTTTTCCCCAAAGGACCAATTTTCCGTTAGAGAACTAATTGCTACCCACTGGTAACGTAGTTTCGCGTGGAAAAGTACCCAAGACATGACAGTACCGACATTTAAGTTCTAGAGAAAGTTAACCTTTGACCCTCTTTTGGTCAAGCCAACAATTGACCGGCATTATCCCCACACCAGCATCTGGCTTCAAAGTTCTCCGCACGAGGGGTGACAAGGACCAAAAACTGAATGGCAATCCTGGCTACGTCCAAAGAGAAATGATTCTGCTTTATGTGTCTCTTTCGAAGGTGTGGCACGTTTCACCTTCAAGGAGACACGAAAAGGAGAGACCTACTCAATCCAAGAGACACCCCTAGACTTTGTCAAACTATCAGACTGACTCTCCGACTCGCTTCGAGACTTTTTTACTCCTTTTTCTTAAATGTGCGTTAAAATAAGACATTTTTTCTTATTGAGCTTTATATCCATCTAACCTTGAAAATTTTTATAAAGCTTGTGAAACAATGATTAGCCCTTGAAATACTGTTATTATATTTCGTTAAATTACATCGGAATCTAATTTTGAGAAAATTTATTTTAATAGTAATCGTTTAATAAATTAAAAATTAAATTAAATATTATTAACTGAATTTGTATTAAAGTAAATTTAAGTTTTGCAGCGTCTGTTTTCAGAAGCACGTGATTCACACACATAAGTCATTTCTCTCTTTTATCTGAAAGTTTATTTTATCGCATATGTTACTAAATATTTCTGGGAATATCTGAATTTGTGATCTCTTTTATTTGCTATTTTATCGTATTTCAATATTTTAATATTTTTTTCTTAATTCAATACAATTTTATTTCAGTAGAAAAAAAATTTAAAGCAGTTTAAAACAAACTATTTAAACTACTTATTGTATTTTTGAAGCTTATATAAATTAGATTTTCAAAATAAGCTTTGAGAATTGAGAATTACTTTTCTACCCTTTTTATTCTGATATTATAACATGACCGTGCTAATTTGAATACATTTTACTTGGATCTCTTTGGAAAATGTAACCATTTTCAGTATTTCATTAGAAAAAATTTAACGCAGTATTAAAAAAAAACTATTTAAACATAAGCTGTATAGTATTTTTGAAGCTTATATAAATTAGATTTTCAAAAATTAGCTTTGAGAATAATAGTATTGAGAATTACTTTTCTACCCTTTTTATTCTGATATTATAACATACCGGGTTAATTTGAATAAATTTTACTTAGATCTCCTTGGAAAATGTAATCATTTTCGAAAGAAACAATCATTCGGTAAAGAGGAGAAAAATTTAACTACTTGTATTATATACGTCCATTTTAAATCATATAAATGGAAGTTTAATGAAATAATAATGAATTGATACTTTATAATGTTACAACTTTTTATTATGTTTGTTTAAATCAAACATGTAAAGTGACTTAAATTGTATTGATAAATCATATATAAGTTTTATTCTAGAATACGTTGGATGAATTAATTTAAACAGTATGTAAAATATTTCAAAACGTGAACTTTCCAGAAAAAATTACACAGTACCCTTTTTTTTTAAAACATTTTTTTGGAAACAGTGATTGTAAAAGTAAAATTTGTCTTACTTTAGGATTATATTATTAAGTTGATTCTAAAAGTAAAAAGCAGTTTGACTAGCAATTATTTTACAATTTTTAAATATTAAGAATTTTTGAAGTTTTCTAAACTTTTATAAAAGGCTCAATTTTTTTAAATATTTCAATCATTTCAAGTTATTTATATTTCTTAAATTATTGGGAACACAAATTAGTATGTATTTAAAAATCTGTTTCCTTGTTGATTTTTAATAACAATTTTATAGTTAACCCTGGAAAAAACACAATTTTTTAAAAAATATTAACATTTTTAAAAAAACATTTAACACTTATTAGCATTTTTAAAAAATAACAAGCGATATAAGAAATAAGTTTAATAGAATATATATTTGGGAGTATATGCAACAAATTTCAAAGACTATCTTGAACAGAAAAAAATCCTTAGGGATTAGAAAACATTTCCATCATCAACAAGTCCGAGAAAACCACATTTAAAGTTTGAAATGGCATACAACAAAAACTAATAATGCCCGTAAAGCTGTAAGTTTTAATAAGTTACTTTCCAACTTATGTTTTACATTAAAACACTACTTTAATTAAATATGGTTGAAATTTTTTTAATTCAAAATATATTTTTGTATAATATTGATAGTATTTGTTGCGATGATAGGTTATTTAGCTTAATCAACCTAATATTTTCACAAAAGTTTTAAAACACAAAGCCTTCATGCACAAAATAATAATGAACTAACTTAAGCTAAAATTCACCAAGTACGTACGTAAAGTTTAATTTTTTTTTCAGTTTTAAATTGGGCCAATTTAGCAAGTTTGAGTTTTTGTAGCAGGAATTCAATGTGTACTGTACTATAATACTACAATCTATTTACTTTAATGTAGCTCGATACATGAATCATGGAAATATTCAATTTTATCTGTAATACCTGTATTCAAGACTCTAATTGCAATATCAGTTGAGAGCGTTTTTAGATATATCACTTTCAGTAGTATTCCATGTCACCCAAATATTATTTCTCATAACAACCTACGAAAATGCTACCCATTGCATTTACTCAAAAGAAGAAAATTAATGAAAGAAAACAGAAATGATTTTAGTAATGAAAATTAAGATTAATAACCATTTCACACTGGAAGAGTTGACTGTTCTCATAAGTATTTTTAATTAATTCAGTTTAAGAATTGAAAAATGATTTAAAATGAAACAAAAACAAACTCAGAGAACTTCAAATATCTTAAATTAATTGGTTATCAGATCCGAAATTTGGTGGCAAGCTTCCCAATGGTATAGGCCACAAGAAAATGCATATATATAATACTAGTTGAGATCTTTCTATCCAAAGACTTAACAAGCTATTGTTTAAGAAAAACGCAAAGAATTCTCTTCATTGATATTTATTTCTGATGAACAATTAAACTCACTTAAAGAAAAATTCAAAAGAAAGAATTAATTACTTCTGGAATCCGACTGAAAATTGCAATTTACATATGTAATGAAAGTTTGCGCTCTTTGATAGAAGTTTAGACCATGTAAGAAATGTTTATTAAAATTCTAATAATATAATGCATTTAGAGTATGTAGTAAATATATGACGCATTATAAAATATTAAATACGTTTACAAAAACTAAATCATTATAAAATGAGTAAAGGGAAATTAGGATTTGCTGTATATCTAAACTGCTTAATGCATTTTTTTCCTACAAATATTGATCGCTTTTTAAGGTTGCATTTTGAAGCAACTCGAAGGTAATTGGCTGAGGATGGATTCCCTGACACTAATTCTTTGAAATACTATATCTAGAGAGGGAAACTACATTGGTGGACATGCACTGATTTAGACCAGCATTATGTTGGATGGCTGCACATACGCTCGGCAAAGGTTTTTTTGACTGAAAGGAGATCGTTGATTTCTATGCTCGACTTTTCAGAGAGGCAGTTAATCCTGGGTTTATATTAATAAATAAACAATAATCACATTCACACATATAATTCAAAAGGTCGACTACTACTGGGTAAGTATGGATATTCGTTTCACCACTTAGTCTGCCATATTTCCTGATCTTAATCTTGTAGAGCAGAGGTCGTCAATCAATAGCACGATTGCCACATGTGGCACGCGGTACAATTCTCTGTATACTACTCTACAAATTTGTAAATTTTTCAATGGATGGAAGTTTATACATTTGTAATGACCCTTATTGGATAAACATCTTCAGAGTTATGAACATTTACGGATTTACGAAAAAATCCAAACGATAACTCTAAAGATAAATTTGCAGCTATTTTGTTAATTGTTGAACGTCATCGCTGAAGAGAGTGAATTGCATGTATGTGTTTTCCGCTTTTGGTTCTATATATCAAATTAAAAAATCTTTCCTCAAATGAAAAATGTTTCGAGTCGACACAAAAATTGTTTAACAATTGAATGCTCAGAATCGCGAGTCAAATTTAAAATCTCACACATTATACCCCTAATTTTGCGATATGAAAGTAGTGCCATGCAAGCGTTAGGTTTGCATTAAAATTTTTATTTCTCGTTTTTTTAACTATAAGAGAAATACTTATATTTTACGCTTTGTCTGTTTCTTATTTTAATAAATATGTTTAAAAATACATAATATATGTACAGTTTTAACTTTTTTATTTTTGTTGAAGAAATAGTTATATTTATGCTGTTTCTTTTTGTGTGAAGAAATATCTCTAAATGCTGCAAAATTCATATATAAAACCACTATAAATATCAAAATATTGACCTCTATTTTCTAATTTTGAGTGCATTATCACGGGAATCGAATTGTTTCAAAAATGTCCTTTTGTGTGGCACGCTGAATCATATTGGTAGATTAGTTTGACACACCACAGCTAAAAGGTTACCGACCCCTGGTGCAGAGCATGTTTGGAACGATCTGAAAGAGCTATCGCATCTCGCCATCCCCCTCCGAATAGCTCTCTGGGGTAAAAAGCTCCCTTGTTTCTGAAATGGGACAGCAATCGAAGGGATTGATCAAATGTATCCTGTCTAGTATGCTGTCAAACTTGCTACTAGTCTGGTTGTAAGAAGGGACCTATTCCGTATTAGACTATTTTCTATTAAATATCACTATGTGGACTTTAAAAATCCAGGCACTATGGACTTTATAGATCAGCGATTATTGAATGGTAGTCAACGGATCCCATGGGGTCCACAGCGTCTTTCTATGGGGTCCGCGGAGTCTCTCATGTAACTTTGAGATTTCGCTCTTTTAAAGAATCTGAAAGGCCCCATGGAAAAATTGAAAGATGTGCCATACTAGAATAGGTTACTATTGAAGAAACTCGATTAGAACAGGTATTTCGGTCAACAATATGAAGTCGGGAGGATGTTCAAAATTTTGGGGGTCTAAGATGTCACCCTGATACATAGAAGGGGGAAGTGGCGATCGGGAGTTTAAAAAACCGCTGTTATAGATAATCATGAGCACATTAAATGGCGTTCGAATGGTAGATCTATTTTTATCTTTTAAATGTATATTTATATCAAAATCTGCTACAATTTGTCGTTAATTTTTCAGAAATCTGACATAATGTACAAATTACCTTAACTTTTGACACAAGTGTAAATACAATTCTCTTATCATAACAGGTCCAGGAATTGCTGCGATATTTACATAGTACATGTCAAATTTCGAATTTTGTAACTGCAACAAAAGTTTTATACAACTCGAGAATATCTTTCTATAGCATTCCATCTTGAAAAATTGAAGTCGCCAGTCTTCTCCTTCCATCCTTCAAACGCCCCTTCTCCTCCTTCTGACGAAAAAAAAAATGTGAGGGTAAAAATTTCAGGAGCTCTTTCTCCTTTCTGGAGGCATTGATGTAAGAATTTCAAACATATATAAAATCCATATATTTCGGCATTGAAAAATTCCACATAAGGAAAGAGAATGACAAGAAATCAATATGAAGGGAAATTTTTAAATAAAATTATTCAAAAAGTATTCAATTTATTTCATTTATTTATTGATTGATTGATTTGACTTTTTTCATAAATAAAATGTTAAAAAGAAAATGAAGAAAACTTTTTTTTTGTTCAATAAATGAATAAAAGTAAAAATTCCACGAAGAAAATATTATTGCATTAATAAGTAATTATAAACGAATATATATTTATAAAAATAGTTAAACTTTTACCTGATATAATCTTAAATTCTGATACAGTCTAGGGAAAAAAACCAAATTTTTCTTCGTACTCTAAAACTAGGGTGCCAACCCAAATGAACTTGCGGGCCACTTCGGAAAAATATTATAATCTCGCGGGCTGCATATAATTTTTTTTTATCTTTATATTACATTTGGACCCATCACATACATTTATTGGAGTGAAAATTTAAAACAGATTGACACATTATTATAGTTTTTATTGTTTTTCCTGTATACAAATGCAATAATATAATTGATAAAAATGCAATCATCTAATAATGTTTAATTTATTTAATTAGTGATAGATTGTTTTCACATAATTTTTTCAAGTTGATATTAATGCGTGTATTTGAGCATTGCATTTGATGTTGATTTCCGTTAAGTTTGAGCGCTATTTATGTTTGATAAATTTGAATTTCGGAAGAAAAAAAGATTCACAGTAACAGAAGCAACGTGATAAAATAGAAGCAGTCATAGGATTTTTTTTGTTAAAAAACTCTTAAAACAAAAAATATAAAAAAAATAAAAAAAAAAATATTGCACTAAATAGTTCTATAGTAGTACTTTGTAAAATTGTTATAAATCTCCCGGATTGGCCACCTTTGTACTAGAGTGTTATATTGATCTATTGACAGATGGATATCGTAATTTCGAACCGTGGTTATATGACGATACTTTGGTACCTCTTTACCAATTTTTCACGCAGAAGTAGGAGATATTTTCATTATTCTTTTTCAAATTCCTATTCAGAAGTCTTTAATATCTGTCATTAATAGTATGGGAAGCTTGGTTTGGTTATATGCTTTGAACTTCCTATCCACAAGTCCACACACCTTGTTGTACCTTAGACAGTGAACTGAAAAAAACCCTCTTCAGATAAGTTATAAGGCGCTCTTACTCTCGTCATTTTTACTTTCAATTTGAGGAAGGAAAAGAAGCCTCGCTCCAGGGTTGAAAGTCTTTTTGAAAAGGACTTTCGAAGCAATATCTAAAGAAAGCTGTTTTTCATCAAGTACTGCAAAATTTTTTCATCCTCTGTTGCATTGAACGTTTTCATTGACATCATCGGCATTCTCTAATTGAGATGGTAGGTCTACTTAACGTATGTTCTTAAATCATCTTTTGATCATTGATATTGATTTTATGAGCGAAGTGACGAAGACTCAGAGAATTTTTCCGTTAGCAGCAGGTAAGTGACCTTAGTATGATTAGGAAATAAATTTGGATAGTTACTTGTTTACATTGAGGAGACAGGTGGATATATATTTCCTGACCAGAATGTCTGCAGTTCTGTTGACAGCTTTGTCCGTGATGTTTTTTGAAAACTAAACTGAAAATAATTTTCTTTCGGGGCAGTTATTATTCTTGCCATTGATAGTTTTGTCGTGAAAGATAAAAGATTGAAGCATGTCTTGATAAACTTTATTTCAAATCGAATTTCAGTACAGTGTGTAAGGATTTCTGTGAAACTTTAAAATTTCTAAGTGGATTTAGCGTAATGATCAGCTTTAGATATTTTAGGACCTTCGGAAATAATTGTAAGCTGAAATTTATGATACAAAGGGCCAGGTTTTCATTAATTTCATATAATGCTACTTATTCGACATCTATCACGTAACTTCTTTAAGATTGTGCAATACACCATTACAATCCTTATGTTATAGTATTTGGTTATATTTCAAGTCAAGTTTTGATATGGATGATAATCCAAGGATATTAATTTATATACAGGAAGTTCCAGGATTATTGGGACAAACTTTATGGGAATGTAGGGGGACATCACAAAGGTTCAGATCTGGTCGGAACGTCTTCGTTCGACTCTAGGTGGAGTTGTTCACAAGAGCATTGGAGGTAACAGACCTGTATTACCGCAGTCATTTGAGCTGTCATCGCTCTCAGAGTAGTATGGAACGTTTTACGAACACCGAGCTTGCAGATATGCAGCTGATTTAAGGATTGACAGAAGGAAATGCACCAGCAGCAGAAATATTGTATAGCAAAGGGAGAAATTCGCTAGAACAACCGGATGTCAAAATTTGTATGAATATGGATCATTACATGGTAATTGGCCTAGTGACGGTGGGTCACAAGAGAATCAAACTCCCAGCATGACTCAGATTTGACCGATAAATATTTCAAATAATTTTAGTATTATGTCTTTTCGTTTGTTGTACCTGTCATACTACTTTCCCATGTCCTTCCAACCATGGGTTGCTATTAAAATTTGAATCCTTGTGTTCCCAACCTCTCTTAAAAGTTTGCCCCAATAATCCTGGGGCATTCTGCAGAATGCATAAATTATTGAAGAAAACTTGGAGAAAGATTTTGTGAAAGAAATTGTATTCTTAAGCTTTTATTTAGGAAATATTTTCAATATTTTTCCACTTTCGTAACATAAAATTCTTTCTTTATAACAAAAGTAAATAAATTTTATTCCATATCATTCTTAAAAATTAATTATCGTATCTGAAATTATAAATAAAACAATTAACTAAGAGACATTTAATTCTATTTAGCTGAATTCCTTTTGTTTTTAGTTAAGTGATAACTTTGTGCTTTCTTGAAATTTTTCTATTGTATGAAATAAATCAGTTAAAAATATTCGATAAATGATTAAATATCGTAAAAGTAAAATTGTTATCCGTTCTCTTTTATGCAATGCTATTTTACTATCACTTAAATAAAAACAACTTTCTCATAACATTCTTACATTAAGAGAACACTATAAAATACATAGGGAAGCGCAAATATGCATATTGAAGCTCAGTTAATATAACATATCTCTACTAGCAATTTCAACAATTTATTTTATCAGAGATCATTAAATAGTAGAACGGTCAAAATGTAACACCGTATTAAAATTTTATGTAATAAAATTTATATTAAAATTTTTAATAAGATAAAATGAGATTTATGTTTAGGTAACATGAGTGATAAATATTTTTTTTCTGACAGATTGGTTTATTACTGGAATTTTTACAATGAATAATTCAGTAACATATGGAAAATTAGATCAGCTACAGTACAAACAATATTAAAATAGCTTTTTTCATATTAGATCCCACAAATATTGTTTGTTTCTTACTTATACTTCATTTTGATATACTTTGCTTTCGGGAAATAAAAATACTATGTTCTAATATTAATTAAAAAAAAGATTTCATAAAAGAACAAAATTAAACTATCGACAAACTCACCAGATATTTTACCTGTCTTTATAATGAATTTGAGAAGCAAAAATATTTAAAATTATTTTTATTTTCTTTTTCAACTCTTCACGGAATCTTTGAAGAACATCAAGTTTTTTGTGAAGATGTTCTTATGCTAAACCTTTCCACCAGTTTGGAAATTTTGTTTGTTTTCTTTTTTAATAAGCAATAAAACAGTACTTGTATATTCTTTGATTTTACATCATAATTCATAAACTGGAATATAAATATTCAAATAAAAGAATGATTGACTTTGTGTGTATTACGTCAAATTAGTGCAACCTGATAAGTACGGAGGATGATTTAACAATTCTGAATAATTATCTGATAACAATGACTAAAATTCATACTTTTTAAATTATGCTTAGGACATGAGAGAGTGAAACATTAAGGATATTCCTAATTATAGTGTTCCAATATTTAATTAACAACCATATAGTCATAATACAACTTTCAAGAGGTTTTTTTGTCCCTCAATCTCTATAAAAATATCTTAGAATAATCTAATCTTATATGATACAAAATCTATAATCCTTAAAATGCTGTATATGTGTGGGTTAAATATGTGAATTATTAGATCCCATTCATGCAGGTGATGCACAAGGCACGGTTAAAAAAAGAAGAATATTACCATTCAATTTTACAAGATAATCTTTCATCAGGGACGTCTTAAGGCATGGGCCAACTGGGCCCGGGCCCCAGAGTCTCATCCTCTGTAAGGGATCTCGTCTCAGCCTCAATAAGATCATGATCCGAATAATTTTAATCGTCAAATGTTATTCCCGGACATATTCTACGAAAAACTGGGACTTTCGAACGTATATGCCAAGTGGTAATAAGGTTGCATTACAAAGGCATGTCCGTAACAAATTTAAGTTTAGGCCTACGATATTTCACCATCATTTATGTTCGAAATTTGGTAGCTGGGTGGGGCCTAGGTTTGGGAGATATTGAGTCATGGAAATTTATTTGACACGTGTTACCCTTTGACAGCGTATGCTATATACTGTCTGTGTGTATCAGTGATTCTCAATCACTGCGCCGTAGCACTTTTGTGTGCCTTCAATTTCGTCAAGTGTGCGGCCAATTATTTTTGAAATTGTTAATTACACTCAGAGAAAAAAAATTAAAAATCTGAGACCGAATCATTTTTGGCCATTTCATAAATATAAATCATTCATAGGATAGTTATTGGTCATTTGACAACACTAGAGGAGGGGCAGGACGACAGTTATTCATTTCTTCCCAAATTTTTGATATTCAAAAATTTTGATTGGGTTCAAAATCCATTTGTGATACGGATACATCTGTATATGAATTAATTTTGAATGAAGAGGAAGAACTTATTTCGCTCTATAATAATCGAGGTTTCATTTCAAAACATTCGGAAGAGTTAACTAATTTATTTTGGATTAAAATTAGAGTCAATTATCCCATACTAGCAAAAAAATTTTTTTTTCAATGTTGCAATTTCCTACAGCTTATTTGTGTGAATTCGGGTTTTCAGCATTAACAAATAAAAATGATAAAAAAGGATCGAGATTTTTAATGTAGATAAAGAATTGAAAGTGACATTATCATTTTTACGACCCAAAAAACGAAATTATAACAAAACTTATCAGCTCAACTTTTGCTTTAATGTGTATTCTTATAATTAATTTGTAATTAATTACACAAGAAA